>CM060662.1:33610287-33815287 GCA_030686955.1 Odontamblyopus rebecca
ACAGCCAAAGTTGAAATTGAAAAACGCTCCGATGTTTTAGTAGTAAGGAAGTTGTGGGAGAGTTTAAAAGGATATATGGAGTATTTCTTTTTAGCGCTGTAACTTTTATGGCTGCGGGTCTGCCGAGTGATTGCTTTTCTTGGAATGTTTCGCAGCGTGGCATTAAACTTACCTGTCGCCATGGAGACGAGGTGATAACACTAGGACGAGTTACAGGTCAAGTCTGTGGACGCACTTAGGAGAATATATGACAGATTTTATTTTAGTGCTGTAACTTTTCAGATGGAGGGTGTGCCGTGTTATTGCTTTGCCTGGAATGTGTCACAGTGTGGCATTAAACGTATCTGTCGCCATGGAGACGAGGTGACAAAACTAGGCTAAGTTACAGGTCAGGTCTGTGGACGCACTTAGAAGAATATATGACTGATTACATTGTATTGCTCTAACTTTTCAGATAGTGTGTCCCATGTTATTGTTTTGCCTGGAATGTTTCACAGTGTGGCATTAAACTTATCTATCACCATGGAGACAAAGTGATAAAACTAGGGCAAGTTACAGCTCAGGTCCGTGGACACGTTTAGAATAATTTATGACTGATTTCACTTTATTGCGGGAGCTTTTCTGGTTGCGGGTCTGTCGTGTTGTTGCTTAGCCTGTTATGTTTCACAGTGTGGCATTAAACTTACCTATCGCCATGGAGACAAAGTGATAAAACTAGGGCAAGTTACAGGTCAGGGTCAGGTTGGCGGACGCGTTTAAAAGCATATACAGTGATGACTGTTTTAATTTTGGTGCTCTAACTTATCCGGTTTTGGGTCTGTCGTGTTGTTGCTTTGCCTGAAATGTTTCGCAGTGTGGCATTAAATGTGTCTATCACCATGGAGACAATGTGACAGGACTAGGCCAAGTTACAGGTCAGGCCTGGTGGGCATGTTTAAAAGAATATAGAGTATGATTGATTTCATTTTGGTGCTGTAACTTTTTTGGTGGACGGTCGGCCGTGTTATTGTCTTACCTGGAATGTTTCACAGTGTGGCATTAAACATATTTGATAACTAATTGTAAGTCAATTAAATACAATCAGTCAATTCAAATACTGTCTAATACATTGCTAAATACTCATAAAATACAGCACTAAATACAACACCAAACACAATCAATCAATTAAACACTGGTGTCCAGAAAGGCGCCTAATAAATAAAATGTATTATTGTTGTCTATCCCCATGGAGACAAAGTGACAACACTAGGCCAAGTTAAAGATCAGGTCTGTTTTAGCAATAGCAACACATGTAGGGATCCAGCTTTTGTAGTTCCGATACCATTTTTACATTGCGCTTTTTCAGTTTCAAGGCACTCAGAGCACTTTTACAACAAGGGACCACTCACCCATTCACACCCATATGTCGAGAGCGGGATTCGAACCGCCGACCTTCAGATCAGTGGACAAACGCTCAACCAACTGAGCCACTGTCGCCCGAATGTCTGCCGATACCAACCGATACCGGCGCAGGGACTGAAAACAGACTTTATCTTCCTGAAAACAACTCTTATTTAGGTAACTACAGAATAACTTTGTGTAAATAAAAGTTCAAATATCACGTAGTAAGTCAATTATTTTTATTATTGCATCAATTTAGCGGCTCCACCAGGATATCTGCAGAACATTTTGGAGCTGACGCCCGATCTAGCAAATTTTCACGGATCTGTACTGATGTTTATTACTAGTATCGGTGGATGGAATGGACGATGAGCCGTACATAAAACGCACCCATTCTTTCGTTGTTATTTTAAATTTAGAAAACGAGCGTCGGCTCAGAGAGAATCACATTTTTAGCTTTGTGAGTTTGAAGTGTTTCTGACGGTCTCGACGTGGCAGCGGGCCCCTGCGAGTCTGACTAGAAGACAAAAGGCCCGGAGCGACGCCAGTTCTGCGCTTCAGTTCAGTATTTTTAGCTGTAGCAAAAACTTTTCTCCGCGGCGCATCAAGAGACACGAGCGCGAAAGGTCTCGTCTCGGTTCTGATTATTCCCGGTGCCTTTTGATTTCGTTTCGCAGTTTGTAAAATATGTCGGCTCGTGGCGTGGGGATTTCGCGAGATCAGATTTCATTGCGGAGATAAGAAAAGAGGAAAAAGAGACACTATTTAATGAGCACCGTAAGTAAGTCTTTGGTTTTTTTGATCATTTCTAGCATCTCATACCTCAGCATTCAGCAGTGGCTCAGTTACAGTTGTTAGAGCGTTTGTCCACTGAGCCGAAGTTGGGAGGTCTGAATCCCGATCTCGACATAAACGTCACTGGTTGAGCGGCAGATCCACTGACCCACAGGTATTAGGAGTTTTTCATGCAAAGAGAAAGAGAAATTGTCCGTTGAAATATACAGGGACACTTTGTAACAGCAAATATGCCGCCGATCATACGCTGAACTGTACGAGCGACGTTCCAGTCACGCTGAAGCTTCCCGCACCAATGATCTTCAATCAATCAGACAAACTTTATTTATAGAGCTCTTTTCATACAAAAAAGTGAGCCTAACTGTGACAAATCTATCTTTATTTACTACTAACTGAAACAGGAAACTAAAATAACTATAACTCTTTCTCTATACTAACTATAATAACTATAACTCTTCTTGTGCCGTTAGTGAAGTATGGCGTGTGAAGTGTCAAAAAAAAACGTGAGAAAAGTGGCTTTTAAAGTTTTCGTTTTTAAGCTTTGTCGCTTTGTCTCCATGGCGACGGGTAAGTTTAATGCCATACTGTGAAACATTCCAGGTGAAGCGATAACACGGCAGATCCTCCACCAGAAGAGTTACAGCACTAAAAAGAAATAATTGGTATATTCTTTTAAACGCGTCCGCAGACCTGACTTGTAACGTGTCCTCGTGTGGTCACCTTGTCTCCATGGCGATAGAAGTTTAATGCCATAACTGTGAAACATTCCAGGTGAAGCGATAACACGGCAGATCCACAACTGGAAAAGCTACAGCACAAAAATGAAATTAGTCATACACTGTATTTAAACTCTTCCACAGACCTGACCTGTAACTCGTCCTTGTGTCGTCACCTTGTCTCCATGGCGATAGATACATTTAATGCCATAACGGTGAAACATTCCAGGCGAAGCAGTAACACGGCAGATCCACAACCAGAAGAGTTCTAGCTCTAAAATTAAATCCGTTAAATATTCTTTTAAAGGCGTAGTGAAGTACAGGGTGTGCAGTGTCAAAATAACCTGTGAGAAGAGTTAAAGCTTTATTTTTATACAAAGCAGACGACTTTTCAAGCCTTTATAATCAAGTTTACGTTGTGATTTCAAACATGTTTCCTGGGCGTCAGTCCTCGGAGAGTGCAGATACTGGTGAATCGCCGTTCATTTAGAAAGGCCTGATCTTATTTACCTCAAATAGACGTTTAAAGGCGTCTCTAAAATGGCCGCCGAGTGCAGGGACTTTATATCCGGGGTCTCCAACGCCCAGGGATTTGTGAATTACATGTATTGTGCTGAATAAGTAAACTTTGAAAATGCCTTTTACCATTGTGCGTGTGTCATTTTGATGCCTGACTTTGTGCACTAATAAGTGGATAATAGTTTGTTTTATAGGCATCTAACTGTACCTCATCTAAGGCCGTGGCTCTTATTTTTGCTGAATTTTTAGTGACCGCTAAAACTAGCAGATCTCTGGCATTTTTGCTTTGTAAAAGTAGCTCACTGGAGCTAGAAAATGAAATCAAAATCAAATCTATCTGTAGCTCGGCACCAGCATCATCCAAGTTGCTCCAAAACTGCGCAACGACTGGACATTTTATAGTGAAAATACTGCCCACGCTATTTTTTTTCATTTCTGGCAGATTTTTTTTTTTTCGTATTTAATTTTTTTTCTCTGTCAATCTGATTTTACTCAAAATGAGGGCGGGTTCCAATGTAATGAAGTAAAATACAAAATGTACTTGAGTAAAAGTAAAATGACCTACTTAAAAAATTACAAATAAAAAAAAATTTACTCAATTACACTGATGTGAGTAACTGTAATTTACTTTTTTTTACTTTTTTTTTTACTGTTTTCATTTTCCATTCCGCACTCTACTCTTCTCTCTAATTCTCTCTAATTTAATGTCCCATCTCTATTTTAAAATTTTATGATGATTATGTATGTTTTAATTTGTTTGTATTGTGATTTTAATGTATTTCTTCTTCTGTAAAGCCCTTTGAATGACTTTGTGTACGAATTGTGCTGTACAAATAAACTTGCCTTATTTCGTTTGTACCTGTGCTCAGGTGTTTCTGAAGAGCGACGACCTGTGCCTGATGGGAGGGGACCACACGAGGAGGAGGCCCACGCTGCCCTCCGCCCACATCCTGGCCCTTCACGTCCAGCAGCTGGAGATCGGAGCGTTCAAACTCACCACCGGAGCCTACAAGTGGAACAAGCTCAGGTCTCGTTCACAAACTCTCGCTTTTGTTTGGATATAACCTGCCTCTGAAGTGACGTCTTCATTTGGGGCGTTATAACATGCTAGAAAAGTCAAAAAGCCAAATACTCTCTGTTTCATGCCAGATGTAAGAGGGAAAGTGATTACTAAAAATGTCTTGAAATGTCCTTGCTGAGAGCTGTGTCTAACCTACGTCACTAGAGATTATAATACTCCCTACAAAGGAAGCATGGCCAGACCTGAATGGACAACACTCAAAGGGCCACTAAACACCAAAATCACTTTTTTCTACTGATTAGCGGTGTAAATGGGTCTAAAATAGAAATGTATACCTGTCCCTGGCCTTATTTTGGCATTTTAGTGCAGATTTGTTAAAAAATCTGATTTTTCGGTCAAAGGTTTCTCTTTAGGATCAACTACGGCCAAAACATTTGAATTTTTGGGTTGGACTAACGGCCCCAGTGAGTCAGACGCAGGAGGAGCCCCTCTCAGCCCCGCCCCCTACTGGCACCGCCGTACAGTGCGATGTCCCGCAAATGCAAATTTCTCTGATCTGGCCACGATTTTAAAACTTATATCAGGTTATTCATCTTGTTTTAAGATTTATTATCAACTTACTAGACCAGAGACTGCTTAATTCTACTCTAGATTTCGTTTCTTTTAAGATAACTTGGCAAGTAAAATGATCTTGCTGCATGGACGGATAATTTCACCACTTTTAAGTCATTTTCTGATAGATTTAAGTGTTTATATCTTACATTTTGTCCACGTTTTTTTTGCAGCGAGCTTTTAAAATGCCTAGATTTCGTTCAAATTCTCCATTCTGGAAAAAAATCCCTGCATGAATGTCGTCAGAATGTCATTGCCCGTGTTCCCGTAAAGCCATTAACCCCACAATATGCTCGCAGTCATTGCCATTATTTTCAGCCTATAATCAATATTCCGGGGCTATATTTTACAGTAGATGGAATTAAACTGTAATTCCATGTCACTTCACCGCGTCCTTGTGCACACTGCCTCATTAACTGTACATTAGCTCGTCTCCCAAACCCGGCCGCTCGTCTCAGTCTATGACAGAGTTGGCCCGTGCTCTTCGGGGACACTTCTCCCGCCGTCCTTCTCGGGCTCTCCGGTATGGCGGACAGCTGCCGGGGTCGTGGCGCTCGGTGCTGGGACGGTAATGGCACATCTGTTTGGGTTCAGCCGGTGGTGAGGAGCCAGGAGAGGCAGATGGAGAACGCGGGAGCGAGGGCCGGATCGGACGGAGAGAGAGACGCTTGTCCAGATGCGGAGGTCGGGCGCTGTCTGGAGTTCCCGTGGACTTTTTAAATTAGGTCAAGAGACGGTGCGATTACTGCTTTATATGCGCAGGCGAAACTTTTAAGCGTGGAGACATACCTGGGCAACGCCTGATCTCACTGGGAATACTGGGAGCTGAAGTATGGTACGTCACAACCCAGGAAGACGTTTGGAAACCTGCAGTGGCAACTTCCGGCGTAGTTCCCGACACTGGGCTCTCCGACCGACCGTGATCAAACCCACTGAAGTAAACTGCGCGTTGTAGTAAAACGTGAGGGTGAATACAGGCGAACCAGCTGAGAAAGCACCATCGGAGGAGCCGTCTACACCCGGAGCCGCCACAGGGCCCAGGGGAGAGACGAGGCCCCAGCACCAAACCTCCACCAGGAGCCCACGGGACTGCTTCCTCCGTACCTTAGTGTGTATCTTCAGCGTAGGCCTGATGGACCCAGAATTTACGTTCTCAGGATGTTTACACGTTGTTGGTTCCTACCGTGAGAACAGAGAAAGGAAAACTGTCTTTTCAGCATCGTGCTCCAGACTGGAATTCTTTGCAGAGAGTTTTAAAACTTCAGTCACTTGTGTCTATGGCTTTTTTAATGCTCTTTTGAAGGACCTGGAAATGCAGTCGATGATAATGTTTCTGACTGTGTCGCTAACATTTTATCTGTGTTGATTGTCGTCTTGTGGGTTGTGTTGTGGGACTCCCTTGAAAAAGATCTTTGAATCTCACTGGGACTTTCCTGGTTAAATAAAATAAAAATAACAGGACAGACCCCGGCATCAGCAATTGACTCCCGGGGCAGAAGAAACACTGGAAATCCTAAAAATGATAAAGGAATATGGGTTCAAGCTAATAGACGCCTAAAATAACAAAATATAATAAAATATGTATAATAACAAGTTAAAATATAACATTTCAATCAAAAGCTACACTGCAAAAAAATTAATCTAGTAAAGTGAAGAGTTAAGATTGAATTGACTTGAATTGCAGTTGTATCATGATTTGAGTCAATTTAACTCGACAGGTGTAAAGTGATCTGCCAGTGGAATAAGACTTGTACTTTGACATCTTGCTACACTTAAAATAAAAAAAATAAAAACTTTTTTCACTTAAAATAAGAAACAAAATCAAATGTTGCTTGTATTAAGAGAAAAAACAACACTTTTTCCACTGGCAGATCATTTTATTTGTTGAATCGCCTCAAATAAAGTCAAATGTTCTTAATTTAAGTGATTTTAACTTCCCTGGATATTGTTTGTTCCGGTGTGAGCTTAACTTTTGTTTCATTCACACCTTTAACACAAACCCAGCATATTCAGGCTTCTCTTTAACTCTTCTCTCAGATGAAAGACACGCTGTTCCACCTCGTGATGTCATGTGGTAATACAGGAAGTGCTCCACTGTGTTTTTAAACTCTACACACCTTCACTTTGAATAACGTGGATAATTTCAGCCCTGGAATCGCTAAAACTACTGATTGTTAACTTGAAAACTACCACTACACGACACCACAAGGTCTTTGGTGACGTAGACAGACTAATCATGCAGGATTATGCAAACGTGTGAATGAAACAAAACACAACGTGAGGTGTCGGATGAAGAGAGGAGGTAGAGCTCTTCACTGGGTCACAAAATAGTCCGAAAGTACAGGTTTTCTGAGGGTTAACTCCCTTATGCCCTGACAAAGACTTATCTTTCTAGTCGAAACACTTTCCCGTCGCTCCATGTAATAAAGAACTTTTAAAATATTCAGTCGGTGTGAGTCGTTATCCATTTTTACATTTTTTCGTAAGGGCTATTTTCTGTTTAGACGAATTGAAGTATGTTTTTTGACAAGGGAACAACATTATAACAAGGCTTAACGCTCACAAGAGTCAATTTTGCGTAATAAGGGACCTTATAGAATGAGAGTGTGTTTGTGTGTTGTTTAGTTTTCTCAGATTTTGCGAGATTGGTCGACTACATCGTCTGCCCCTTTTGTGTTCTCATTTGCATGATGTTTTTGCCTTTGAATTTACATCAAACCCCCTCCCTTGGCTTTAAAAAAATAAAGTATGTGCTGGATTTGAACATGTACTTTTCGCTGTCTCGAAATAAAGAAACAGAGCGAGAATATTAAACCGTATTTTCTATGACATTTCATCCGCCAGCAGCGTTCGTCCTTCTGTTCTTCTCCCCTGCAGGCGGATAGCGAAGGTGGTGAGCCAGATCCACGCGTTCCAGGAGGCCGTGTTCCCCTACAGCCCCGACCGGGACCTCCAGTCGTACCTGCGGGTCCGGATCGCGCGCATGGGCTCCGCCGACATCCACCAGCTGGCCTCGGGAAACCAGGCCAACTTCCAGCAGACCAGCGAGCGCCAAACGCGGAGGATCCACGACACGCTGCGGAGGGTCAAGGCCAGTTTCCAGTGAGCTCTGCCCCCGAAACGAGACTCCGGCGCCGGGGCGAGAGCGTCCAGCGACTGCCTCCCCTCCAGACTGGACCTGTGCACACCAGAAAACTATTTTAACCAGTGCTTATTTTGAAATGCACTTCCGCAGTAGATGAGATTCAAAGATTGCACAATATATATATTTTGCTGACAGATGTTACAGGTTAAAAATGCGCTTATGTTGTGTTCAAATGTGTTTTTATTTCACCAGGAAAGGAAGGATTTGATTTATATTTGAGTCCTGCCCCCGTAGGTAACTCACCGGGGCGACAAAAGCGCCCGAAACTCTTTGCGGACGCAGGAAGAACATGCAAACTCTGGCCCGACCCAACACAGCCCAGGAACCAAACCCTGGACCATCTAAGCCGCCGTGCCGACAGATAAGAGCATCCACCATAATTAGACATGTTTTTTGTATGTTTGTTTGTTGCACTGGGGGTTTTCTGGTATTATCTGACTGATACTTTGCAGTGAAATCGCGCTGGGGGTGTTCTACATGCATCTCTGTGGTGGACTGTTCAGAAAGGACCATGGTGACACATCAAGAAAGGCTGTAAAAAAGACGTAAAACTCAAGAAAAGACACAAAATGGATTCAAATCATACATTTTCCGAAGCCTGTAACCAGTACGAGTGTTCATTTGTTTTTGATTTGCAGCAAAAAAGGTGAAAGTGGCTATTTTTTTATGCGAGAACTTGTTTAACAGCACAAATCAGCTCATTTTTTGGAGTTGTTCATGGTCAGATTGTGTTCAAATAAAGCCCAGATTGTGCCAGTCATGATGAGGGGCTTCTGATGCTGCATTTTTTTGCTTTATGGTCATTCACAAACCAAAATGTTCTGTATTTTAGCAAAACAAATGACAGTTTATGCTCCTCTTTACTGTTGTCAAGGATCAGATTAGTCAAAAATTGTGATAGTCCTGTTTTAGTCCTGATTTTGCCCTGGTTTAGTCTTAGTTTAGTCCTGGTTAAGATCAAATAGGTCAAGAATAGGGACACCTGGGACATTTCTTGTATAAAACTGGGACAAATCAGTGCTTTGGGGTAAATCTGGGGACACAAAGCTCTAAACTGGGACTGTCCCGGGTAAATAGGGACGTCTGGTCACCCTAAATTAGTATCACACCCCCAGGGAATATCGATGCTGCAAAGTATCAGTAGAATATTGTCGTGTTTTCCTAAAGACCTGCAATGCAAGCTTAAAAATGTATTCTAATAAAACAAAATTAGACTATTTTACTGCTGCTTGGTGATGTAAAACCGCATTCATTCACATACTGATTCAACATAGAACTGGTATAACAGTGTGGGCGTACTCTAGGGTGACCAGACGTCCCTATTTACCCGGGACAGTCCCAGTGTTGAGCCCTGTGTCCTCTGTCCCAGCAGATTTATCCAAAACCACTGATTTGACCCAGTTTTAAACAAGAAATGTCCCAGTTGTCCCTATTTTTGGTCTAAACCAGCACTAAACTCAGACTAAACCAGGACCAAATCAGGACTATCACAATTTTTGACTAATATCCCCGCCAACAGTAAAGAGGAGCATAAATAGTCGTTTGTTTCGCCAAAATACAGAAAATTTTTGTTTGCGAATGACCATAAAGTTAAAAAATGCGGCGTCAGAAGCCCAAATCTGGTCACCCTACTCATGTCATCCTGAAAACCAGCAATACAAGCTTAAAAATGTATTGTAATAAAACAAAATTAGACTATTTTACTATTACTTGGTCATATTATGTATTGACTACTGCAGTAAAACAATAAAAACGTAGGAAAAC
Source organism: Odontamblyopus rebecca (assembly GCA_030686955.1). Classification (NCBI taxonomy): domain Eukaryota; kingdom Metazoa; phylum Chordata; class Actinopteri; order Gobiiformes; family Gobiidae; genus Odontamblyopus; species Odontamblyopus rebecca. The sequence continues at coordinate 33,620,240 of CM060662.1, forward strand.
TGCATTTATTCACATACTGATTTAACATAGGACTGGTATAGACAGTGTGGGTCCCCTGTCCCAGCAGATTTATCCAAAACCAGTGATTTGTCCCGGTTTTATGCAAGAAATATCCCAGGTGTCCCTATTTTTGACCAGTCTGATCCCTGCCAACAGTAAAAAGAGGCATAAATTGTCACTTTTTTAGGCAAAATACAGAAAAAAACGACCAAAACACAAAGAAAATGTGACTATACTGACTCACACGTTTGTCATAAATGGCCTCTAGAGAACAGTTTTCCTTAATTACGCCCTCGTTTCACCATTTTATTATTACCAACCACCAAAAAAGCCCCACCCAACAGGAGCGGGCAAATCTCCAGTGTCTGCTCATTCTTTAAGTGACCTCTGTAGTGCTTGGGACCAGCTCAGAACAAAACCCGGGCGTTTGACTTTGTCGGACAGATGAAGTTCAGCAAAAGTGAGTCTGTTTCCCCAGTACGGCAGCCTCAAGGAGCCAAAACAGTAGAAGCCAAACAAGCTGACGAGTCAAAACGGGACCTGCATTCTGACTACAGCTGGGTCTGTTACAGTATAAGTATTTATCTGTCTTTATTTTGCACGGAACGAGTAAAAAGTTTAAGATTTTGAGGTGTTATAAAGCTTCAAATGTTGTGATTTTGATACAAATTTGTGCTGAATTTTGTTACTTAAGTAAAAGTACAGATACTGAAGCAAAAAAGTATTTCACGCAGATTTTGACATCTTCTAAAGCTTCAAATGTTGTGATTTTGATGAAGATTTGTGCAGAAATTTGTTATTTAAATAAAAATACAGATACTGGAGCAAAAAAATACTCAAAAAGGAAAAGTATCACATGAAAAATGCACTTTAAGAGTAAAAAGTAAAAGGATTTCACGAGATTTTGACATCTTCTAAAGCTTCAAATGTTGTGATTTTGATTAAGATTTGTGCAGAAATTTGTTATTTAAATAAAAATACAGATACTGGAGCAAAAAAAATACTCAAAAAGGAAAAGTATCACATGAAAAATGCACTTTAAGAGTAAAAAGTAAAAGGATTTCACACCGATTTTGAGGTCTTATAAAGCTTCAAATTTAGTAATTTGTACTGAATTTTGTGACTTAAGTAAAAGTACAGAAACTTGAGCAAAAAATAAAATCCTGTAAAAGTTTCACAGGAAAAATTCACGTGAGTAGAAAGTATTAAAGTACATGTAAAAATGTACTTTAAGAGTACAAAAGTAAAAGTATTTCACGCAGATTTTGAGGTCTCGTAAAGCTTCAAATGTTGTGATTTTGATGAAGATTTTAACCGAATTGTGTTAAAGTACAGATACCGGAGCAAACAAGAAATATTCAAGTAAAAGTATCACATGAAAAATGTACTTAAGTAGAAAGTATTAAAGTACACGTAAAAATGTACTTTAAGAGTAAAAAGTAAAAGGTTTTCTTGCTGATTTTGAGCTCTTATAAAGCTTCAAAAGTTGTGGTTTTGATGAAGATTTGTGCTGAATTTGTTACTTTAGTAAAAGTACAGATACTGCAGCAAAAAAAATACTCAGAAAGTAAAAGTATCACATAAAAAATGTACTTTAAGAGTAAAAAGTTAAAGTATTTCGCACAGATTTTGAGGTCTTATAAAGCTTCAAATGCAGTGATTTTATTACGATTTGTGCTGAATTTTGTTGGGTCCAAACAACTGAACCAGTCTGTTTCCAGTTATTTTTATTTTTTGTATATTTTTGTTTGCCCAAACTGCAAATGTGTTAAAAAAAACAAGAAAAAAAGAAAAAGAAAAACCCTCAGCCTTTTCAGCAGGTCTCAAACAATCATAAAAAAAACCTTATTTTTCAGTCCTGTTCAAAAATGTGGTGGAAAATGTGGTGGAAAGTACAGACACCAGCTCTCAAACGCAGTACAGTAAAACATATCCACTTTAAGATGCATTTAAGTACAAATACCTACAGTTTTCACGTACTTTACTACTTTTCCTTTCCTGGCCTGGACCGGTTGGACCAGCCACAGCTCTTGCCACACTCCACGGTTCATTGTTTCGTTCAATTTGAGGCCCAGCTGTTGTTGTTTTGCATCGGCACAATCCCATGCGTTGCCAGACGGCTAAGTTGATATCTTATAATGATTTCATTTTAGCGAACAATGTGAAGTAATTGCATTTGTTATCAATCGGCCACAGTGACGGCTCCATTGTGCCGGGGCCGAAGCTCGCTATTATAGGAAAACTGATATAACATAATGAGATGACAATGTGTAAAACGGTATTGGAGAAGCGACGCTCGAGTCGCCGTGGATTTTTCTATCTGGCGCCCGCTCTCCTCCGCGGCCGAGGGGCTCCGTGGAGATGCGATGTGACGTGCCGTGAAGATTTGCTTAATTTAGCCAAATAAATGAGATTTTCTAAGCCCACGTATGGCCCCGGCCTGTTATTCTGTCGTGTTGGAAAGCTGTTGTGTGGATGTGGGTTGAATCTGGGTTACGCCGGAGAAAAACAACAGTTTTAGTTTTCCAGGCAAAATGTACAAATAACCAAATGAAAATGAAAAGCTGGTGTGTTTGTGTTTAAAAATGACATAAATTGATGCCAGGTATGGGGAAAAGCCGAATGTTTTGCACTAAGACGTTGGTTTTCTGTTTGTGAACCAAATCCACACGGGTGAGAAGTCGGTGCAACAGTTGGTAAGAGCGAAAAAATGACCCAAGGCTCAGCGAGAGTGAAATCTGATGTAACAGTGACTCCAACACATAACAGACCTTTTAAAACTAGGAAAAGTTAGTGAGGTAAAATGTTATTTTAATCATTTTTAGAGGTCCTATATAAAAGGGGAACTCACATTTGAAGCTAAAGTTCATTACTAGAGGTGGTGGAATTCTGTCAGAAGCCAAAAAACGGCACAGATCAGTGTTTCCTCGGCGGAGATCTCACTGTGGCAGTGAGTCTGTCAAGGCAACAAACTAGTGTAGTGATGGAGGCAAGTTCTGAACTTCCACGTAAAACACCAATTTGCTTCACACTGAAGAAGCTTAACACCACTTTAACCCATCTGACAACAGCCACGAGTCTAACAAACGAAACGCTCTGCCTGGTTCACTCATTAGTGTCTGGAAACGTTACAAAACAACTTCATAAGCACCTCACACTTCCCTCTGTTGATTTCCCGCTGCACAGGCCAAAGCCCAAAAGACTCGATTGTCGACTCCAGCAAGAAACTGCCAGAAGCAACAAGTGAGAATTGACTACTGACGGTGAAGAAGAGAAACTGAAAGTTGTTGAAAGAAAATGATTCGGGAATGGATTTTTTAGTGTTTTTCAAAAAATATAACTCACTCATAAATAAATGGGATTAGAAATGACATCTGCGATCGAGTCTTTTGGGCTTTGGCCTGTGCAGTGGGAAATCAGCAGAGGGAAGTGTGAGGTGCTTATAAAGTTGTTTTCTAACGTTTCCAGACACTAATGAGTGAACCAGGCAGAGCGTTTTGTTTGTTAGACTCGTGGCTGTTGTCAGATGGGTTAAAGTGGTGTTAAGCTTCTTCAGTGTGAAGCAAATTGTCATTTTATGTGGAAGTTCAGAACTTGCCCCCATCACTACACTAGTTTGTTGCCTTGACAGACTCACTGCCACAGTGAGATCTCCGCCGAGGAAACACTGATCTGTGCCGTTTTATGTCTTCTGACAGAATTCCACCACCTCTAGAAACGGACTTTAGCTTCAAACGTGCCGGAGTTCAGCTTCAGTTCTGCTTTAGGAGGAGTGGAATATTTAGTCTTTGTCATTGTCTTTAAGTAGAAGTCGACTCTTAGTGCTGCACTTAAAGAAACGTGGAAGAAAAATTAGTTCTGTCCTAACAAGAGGTGGAAAATCACAGTCAGTTTAAGGAGTCAGATGAGTAATTCAGTCACAATTTCCTCCCAAAACATGTCAGAATGTTTGTTTCCTTCACACATGTTTGAGTAATCCTGGTTTATTAGTCTGTCTGCATCTCCAAAGCACCAACTGTTCCACCTTCTGATGTCATGAAGTGGTAGTTTTGAAGTTAACAGCTACGTTTTACCTTTTGTCGAGTACAGATTGGAAATTCTACAGCTGAGGTTATCAATGAATGAATGAATGTTTATTCAGACACAGACCACACATAGAAAATGTAAACACATCGATATAATACAACCAGATTTTACCAGTGTCCGAAAAGGAGTAGGTGGAAGGAAATACTTATTTATACAACGCCTCCGAATCATTCAGCACTTTTTCTATGCAATATACACACATAAAACAGACATTCACATCACATGGTGGAACAGAGTGTTTTCAGTTTGAGGGAAGAACTCAGCCTAAATCTGCAGAGTTTGTGTGTTAAACATGTGTGAGTGAAACAAAACACAACTCCAGGTCTGTCTGATGAGGAAACACTATGACATAGTTCAGAAAATGTGGTCATTTGGGCTCTTTAAGGTTAACGTAGAACAGCTCATCTGCATTTGACCCACTGTTCACTCACACTGGGGCGTTTTGTCTGGAGCTTTGTCAGTTTTGTCTCCAGACCTTGAGCTGGTCTTGGTCAGGACCTCCTGAGGCCGAGGATCTGACCTCCAGCTTTACCTTGATCTTTGACTGTCCGTCTGATTAATGCTGAACAAAACTGAAAAATAGAACCTAAAAACCCTATAATTATTCTGCAAACCTAAACCTGTTTGAGAATGTAATGTATTTGGTCTAAAATAAACTGTAGCTTAACAGGAACTTAACTAGAATGTAGAAATCTGTTCCCTTGTTAGGGTTAAGAAAAGGCTGAGGACAAATGAGTTTCGTATCTGGATGTGTCTGAATGTGTCTGGATGTGTCTGAATGTGTCTGGATGTGTCTGGATGTGTCTGACTCGCACTCGCGTCTCGTCCCTTCTCTCCTGCGTTATAAATCAGAATACAGTGCGCTCTCCGCGGCGCACAGAGGAAATGGGCGCAGTGTGAGGGCTCTTCCCTGGCGCTTCGTATTGTTTATCAAACGGGATGAGAGCAGCTTCAAAGCGGCAGATAAATGCAGCTGAGGCCGCAGGGCTCCGGTCTCTTTAGAGCCGCCCCAGCGATAAGGACACAACCGCAGCTCTGCGCTCTTATCTGCATTGTCATATAACTAAACGATCAGTTTAGCGCCATTGTCCCGGCTCCGCTGCATGCTGGGAGCTCTCATTGGAGGGAGGGGCCCTGTCTGTCTGTGGTTACCTGGCCATTTCAGCGGCGAACACGTCCTCATGTTAACAAAAAGATATTAATGTTTTATTACGTCTCTGACACCCGGAGGGCCGAGGTGTGGCGCACTTTAGTCCGTTTGAGCGTCATTTGGGCCTTTTCTCCGCTCTGTTTGCGCGCTGACAGTTTTCACAGCTCCTCGCAGCTTGTTTTTACAGATTTGCATGAGAAGGACTCGACAATCAGCTGTAATTGTGTTGCCACTGTAATACCTTTGATCTGTATGTTTGAAGCGAGGGGCCAAACGCTGCCTCTGGGACACTGGCGCCAGTGCTCCGCGGGGCCCCTGCGCTCCTACCTGTGCGGACACAGTCCTGACTTTAAAATACAGACTGACCAAAGGATCCGGTCTGAACCTGGAGTTTACAAAATGCCATCACAACATTATTTGCGTGCGTAATTCACGTGTCATTGACCACATCAATGGTCACGTGTTTCATGGCGATATTTACTGTTTCTATCTGCACCTTAAAGTGGACTCGTATTTAAACACTCTGCTTGTCTCAAACTCTGCTTTCAGTCTTAAGTTCTTGAGCTTTTTATTTTCAAAAGACTTTAAGAGTGCAGATGAAAGTTGTTCTGCCTGAGTAAAAATAATCACACAAATTGATTTGTACTGATTGAATTGTGTTGTATCTAAATGACATTTTCCTCTGATTATTGCCTAAACAATCAAACCGGTTTCACTGGTCAAATTGCACCATTATCTTCTCTAATACACCAGTGGCAGAATTATCAGTGGGTTTGGGGAGGAATTGGTTCAATAACTAATTATTTTCATTTCACCATTGAAATCTGCTGCATCTGTGGGGCTTTGTGTGTTACTCATGTGCTGATGTGTCTTCTTAACTCACTTTTCTTAAACAGCAGCCTAATGATAGACCTGCATTGTGTTTGTCTCATACTCATATTGTCATTTTGCTAAAAAAAAAAAAAGTTTACACAAGCACATCCCTGTTCATAAGTGCAGGATTTCTACTTCATCGTTTCTTTTTGCTTATTAAAACTGCACTTGTTCCTGTCACATACATGGCTAATTATACCTGCACCTCGAAGGCAAATTATCAACAAAACTTTAAAAGTCAAGTTATCCAGATGTTTGAGAAACCGCTGGGTGAATAATGCTTAAACTCTTTTGAACTCCTCTACCTCTGATGCCTTTGAATATCTTACACCATCTGTCCAGGAACTGCAGGAGAAAAATAAAGATTCTGGTAGTTTACAGAAACCATGTCCCTGTTAAATAAACCCGAATACAACACATGCGCAAACTCTATTTAAATGCTGCATTTATTAAAAGTCTATTGCTTCTTATGTTTTATTTATCCTTTCTTATTAGTCTCTCTACATCTCCAAAGCTCAAAATGCTCTTTCCACCTTGTAACTAACACATTTTATTGATCCACAAGGGAAATTGTTTGGAAAATGGTTTAGAAGTGATACCATTTACCTTTAGTTCAGTAAACACGGGCATTTCCAGAGCTGAAACGAACCAAACATGCAGAACTCAACCTAAATCTGCAGGGTTTGTGTGTTAAACATGCGTGAATGAAACAAAACACAACTCCAGGTATGTTTCTGGTGAGGAATCAACGTTATAACAGAAAAAGATTGCGTAATATGGGCCCTAATCTCTAAATATAAGCGAAACTGTGAGTGTTTTTTCGAGCCTGACACCTGTATGCAGAGGCCGAGCGCATCCAGATGAAAGAAACATCTGCAGCGGGCCCCGTGTCCTCTCCTCGCAGACATGCATGAGCTCAGGTCGGTTCTCACAGACTCACTGGCGCCGGCGGCTTCACACACTCACAGGATATGTAAAGACATCAGTAACGAGCCATTAAGGCCCGTTCATGGGGATCGATCAGGCGTTAACAAGCGCGCCCTTTACGTATGCAAACAAGCCGCGCGGGGGGGGCACTCGGGACGGTATAAAAACCCCCACAGAGGCCCGGGGAGGACGCTTCACTCCTGCTTTGGACTTTACTCCCGCGAACATGGTCAAATTCTTCTCCGTGGACTGGCTCGCTCAAAGCCACTGTGGAAACCGGCCTGAGGGAAGCGAAGAGGATAAAACTTTGAAACCCCACGTCCCCTGCATGGTGCAACCGTCTGCGCCTTCGTACGGGAAAGGATACCTGCAGCCAAAACCCAAAATTGCAAAGATCGTGGATACAGAAAGCGGCGCTGCGTCTGGTCTTTGCTCTCCGCGGTCATCCTGCTCCTCGCCGGGTAAGTTTACTTTTCCCCCAAGTTGTTCCAGTCTTCTATTTCGTGCACTTTCTTCACTTTCCCAGCGTTTTAACCAGTATTTCTGTCTATAGTTTCAGAAACAAGCGAGTATTCCTCCGGCTACGAAAGCGAGGCGGCCTCTTCAGAGTTTTCAGCTTCGGATGACGCCAGTGAAGCCGAGAAAGACGCACAGAACCAGCGCCGCGTACGCACCAAGTTTACCCCGGAGCAGATCAACAAACTGGAGAAAATCTTCCTCAAGCACAAGTATCTGGACGCGGGGGAGCGAGTCAAGACCGCGCAGAAGCTTAACCTCACGGAAACTCAGGTAAGAATCACGAAAGGACGCGTTTGGAAAGCTTTTACGCACGTTTTACGCACGGCGATTTGGCTTCATGGGTGCGGATCTAAACGTTTTCTCTCGTTATTTCAGGTGAGGACGTGGTTTCAGAACAGGCGCATGAAGCTCAAGCGGGAGGTCCAGGACTACCTCACCCCGCAGGTCCCGCCCGTGCTCCTCCACGCGTTCCCCCCGGCGCTGCAGTACCAGAGGCCGCACTACGCTCACCCGCACCCGGCTGCACACGCTCCAGCCCCTGGCTTCTACCCTCTGCCCCTCCCACGCCTGCAGCAGCACCACCAGCACCACCGGCCCATGATGATCCAGCACCCACACTTCTACTGAGCCAAAGGACTTTCAAAATAATGGACCATTTCCCAAAGAGACACTTAACTTGACTGTGCAATATAGAGATTTGTATTTAAGACACTTGTACATACAGAGAGTTGTAGAGTCTATTTAATATTGAATAAAGTTTAATGTTCTAAACTGTGGACTATGTGGTACTTGTGGCATTGGTTTGAGATTTTCAAGTATATTTTATTAGAGTTGCTTAAACATTTGCATATATTTTATTATATAGTCACATTTATACCACAAAACCACCATTTATCTACAGAAACACTGCACATCTGACACTATAAAGTTATGGAAACTTTTTAGACACGTGTTGTGTTTGTAAAACTTCATGTAGGAATCGAGCAGATGTGTCATTTTAATTCATTATTGTAATATTGTCTAAAAAAGTATAGGCCCATATGTTGTTTATTACAATGAGAAATACCTGCACAGCAAAAAACTGAATCTAGTCAAGTTAAAATGACTGAAAGTTTTACCATGAGTCAATTTCACTTGACAAGTCAAATGTTCGGCCAGTGGAATAAGACTTTTTGTACATAAAATATGAAAATACATCAATCGAATGTTTCTTGAATTAAGAAAAAAACACTCAGATCATTTTACTCGTCAAGTTGAATCTTCTCAAATAAAGTAAAATGTTCTGAATTTAAGTCATTTTAACTTATCTAGAGATGTTTTTTTCCAGTGTGTCTTATTTGCTGATTAGTCCACACAGATGAACCAAGGCGAGGCTTGTTCTCAGGAGATGGGGTCCCACTCTCCCACTCTCCCACTCTCCCACTCTCCCACTTTCCCACTCTCCCTCTTTCCCACTTTCCAATCATTAAAAAGTATTCAAAGACACCATGTGTATTGCTGAGTTTTAGATGAAACCAGAACATTCTCTGCAAATATTATTTATTGCAGGTGCTGATCAGATTACAGATGAAAATATCTGTGCAGTGCATTTATTGTGCAAGGTCCCTGTCAAATAAGTAAATAATAAAATTAATGAATTAAAATGCATTTTAACAATCAGTCAACCAGGTTCATCATTTGGATATTTCATGAGAAAATCCAATGTTCTGAGGAAATGTGGCTCTTGCCTTCCTCCCGGAAGTGTGACACCATCACCACACTCACTCTGTAGAGTCCAGTGTTCCGGATCTTCTGACTGTGTCGATGCTTTTACCTCTTTCACACTTGGCGCTTGTGGAGTTCACACCATTTATTTTAGGGCCTAATTTTGCTCTTCTGTTCAGAAGCTGCTGAATTAATTTGATAAAGTGAAAGAAAATCCCATTCTTTTCAAATGAATGAAGTCAGATTAGCATAAAACTAAACTTCTCGACCGCCACATGTCTCCAACTCGATCTGGTGGAGACGGGGACAATTACGACGATCTGGACAAACATAAGTGATTAAATTCATAAACTAAAGCTTCTGAAATCCCTTATCACGACTCACTGTATGGATACCGCACTGATCCCACTGTCTGCGCGGATCATACTGAGATTATCACCGGATCACGGGGTCTGGTTCTGTCCTTACGCGGCTCTTGTTTGTCCGCCCCTCCCTCCCGCGCACTTCAAACGCGCCTAACGCGCACATCACGGACAACAATTAGTCCTAATTAAGTCGATCAGTGATGAGTTTACACTCGGGCCGCGGGGGGCCTCCGGCCTGGCTCCGCGCAGTCTGGGCCTTTGTGTGCGCACTGTCCCTGGTCTGGACCAGGCCTCAGGTGAAGCCCTGTGATGTGATCAGATAGTCCCGGGATCAGCTCAGACTTTGTAGTGCTAACGAGAAGCACTTGTGAGTGGACTGACAGGCCGCTCCTTGTACACAGGAATTTCACTCTTTTCACGATCAGATCAGCGAAGTCATCACAGTGTGGGTCAAACAAGACTTCAAAACAAAGCAGAAAAGCAGCACTTCTGACTGTTGTTTGATGTTTCCACAGAGTTCAACCAGTTTAGTGGCATTTTTACTTGGCCAAAAGTACAGAAAGTAACTGAAAAGTTACTAGGCGAGTTCTCCTTTATTCTTATATGCAAAAACCTAAAGTTACATGAGTGAAATTAGTTTAAAAACATTGTCTGTTAGAGTCGTTATAACCGGTTTGATAAAGGAGCTAAACTACTGTTCTCCACTGGATTTATCTTAACGTGTCATTTTAGGAATGCAAAAAAACTGCAGACAAAGTATCGTCCTAAATAAGATTAAGATTTGATTAAAAGTTTGATGTTTGGTTCATCAAAGCTTGTTAAAAAATAAAGTTTCATATGACCTCCATTTGAACCCTGCATCAGGTTTGAGCGTCTATGATTTAGGAAGAAATTTGGAAGAAAAAGGAAATGTTTTAGAAGTTGCTCGAGATACATGAAGTTTCCTGGAAATTTACTAATTTTGCATTTTCTTTAATTTTTTCAGCGTTTTCTGGACTTTCTAAGCAGCTTTTATGCAACTTTCAGTTTGTGTTTGCAGAATAAAATGACAAATTATCCCAATACGCCTTATTTACTGGAGTCACTGTGTTACAGTATTGGGCCATTTTCAAGTGTCTTGAACCTCTAAATATTCATTAATTTGCATAAAGTTGGACCCAAATCATTTGACCGGATATGGAACCAAGTGCAGGTTCTAAGAATCTAAAATAATGTTTTTGGGCCACACTAATGTTTCTGTTAGATGATTAAGAAGTTATTACACTGGAAAAACAATATCTAGATAAGTAAAAATGACTTAAATTAAGAACATTTTACTTTATTTGAGTGGATTCAACTTGACAAGTGAAATGATCTGCAGTGGAATAAGACTTTTTGTACTTAAAATATGAAAATACATCTTACTACACTTAAAATAAGAAAAACAACTTTTTGCACTTAACATAAGAAACAAAATTGAATGTTGGTTGAATAAAAAAAACACATTCTATTGGGAGATAATTTTACTTGTCAAGTTGAATCTGCTCAAATAAAGTAAAATGTTCATTTTAACTTACCTAGATATTGTTTTTTTTCCAGTGTGTGGATTTTCTAAGTCATATTTATGCAAGTTTCAGTTTGTGTTTGCAGAATAAATGATAAATTATTCAAATACACCTTATTTGGTTTGTTATGTTCAAGTATAGGGAAATTATTATAATTAATATGCAGAAAATAGATGATTATTGCGTTATCATCATGTCCAACACAGCATTTTCATGTGGTCATTACCTCAGTAACATGTCAGAAACACAATAATGAAAACTCCAGGTGCTCTTCTTAGAACATTTCTCTCCCCCTGGACTCCGGGGGTCCATCTCTCCATCTCACTGTATTTGATCTGCAAACAGCTCCGTGACTCTTGGCCCTGTCAGCGGAGCCCGGGGGCCCTTCCCTCCCGCAGCAAATGTCTCGTTAAAGCAGGTCAACAGGGATCAAAGGCCCCACTTCTCACTTTCTATCGACGGTCGCACCCAAACTCTGCGATCATAACAAAAGCTTCATCAGTTGTGTTCGGATGCGCAGACAGACCGGCGCTTTGCTGCAAAACTGCGGACAGAAGTTGATCATCTTGATGCGTTTAAAGATGATAGAATTAATCACAGAGAGAGTTTTATCAGCGGGGTCTAATATTTATTGATTTATTTGTTGGTGTTGATGTGCGGATGATCCTTTTACGCGTAAACGAAGGGAGATGCCGGGTAACTGATACGCAGACCGAGAGGCGCCGCGGCTCCGGGACGCGCCACCGAGGTGAGAAAAGCCACAACCTCACCTCTATTAAGCTCAATTACTGCGGCCATCGAGTTTCTATCGTTCCGCTGAGATGTCCATGCATATGCAAATGGCGATCCGCGTCCCGCTTATAAAAAGGTCCAGGAGCCGGGTCAGGGTCAACGCAAACCCGGAGGACTTTGACGCGCAAACATCTACCCGCAGAATGGCGAAGTTTACCATCGAGTGGCTGTCCCAGAGCTACTACAGCGCAAAGGTGGACGCACTCGAGCCCGAAGTGCCAGAAGGGGATTTTACTAAAGAAGCAACCAGCGAGTTTACCCCTGCCTCTCCAAACAGTAAGTTATATTTGCTTTTTCAGCTCTCAAAGTGTTTAGTTTCATTCATATTATTGTTGGAAGTGGATAAATTTACTAATAATCGGTTGTTTTCTCCAGACAGTTGTGGCTACACCTCCGCCTCTGAAGGTAGTGACGCGGGGGAGGACAGCGAGGGCGAGGCCGGGCGCAGAGTGCGGACTAAGTTCAGCTCGGAGCAGATCCGCAGGCTGGAGGGCGCCTTCAGCAGACACCGGTACCTGGGCGCGTCTCAGAGGAAGAGGATAGCGGAGAAGCTCAGCCTGTCCGAGACTCAGGTCAAGACGTGGTTTCAGAACCGGAGGATGAAGCTGAAGCGGGAGGTGCAGGACATGCGCACGGAGTTCTTGGCCGTTCCCGCCGCGCTGCTCCCGCCGGTGATGCTTCAGCACCATCCGCTCTCCGGACAGCTCCCCGGGGTCAGCAGGGGTTTGTACCCGCTTCAGGAGGCGCACAGGCCGGCGACACATCCGACAATGCCCCGCCAGCACCCCTACCACCCGTACCCCGCGCTCCAGACTCTCCCTACGCGCCACATGATCCCAGCTTTTTATTAAAATCCCAGACACTCAGGACTGCCTTGAAGAACTTTATCTAGAATCTAGATGTTTCCCCTGCTCGATTTTGGTAGAGCTGTAAATTATTGGATAAAAACTATAAGCACTATGTTTATATTGATTAAATGTTCAATAAAACAAAACAACAAAATCATACGTGATGCTTCTCCTCTCTGCTCATGTTTAAGGAGATATGATTATTCAGAACAAATGAAATAAGTTTGTTTCACCTTTTTCTTCATAGAAAGCCTCATACACTGCAAAAAAGTCAAGGGGGAATTTGTTTTGAGCACTGCCCGTATTTTAAAAACACACATCACACAACAGCCACAAGACACACGCAGTACATGTGTGCACAGCAAAAAGTGTCCAAGATATTGCACTAACCCTATTGCACATTATTGCACAATGATTATTGCAGTTATCGCACCATTAAAGTGACTAAGCGCGTCTTTGTTGTGCAGATTTGTTCAACAGCTTAAGATATAAACCCTTAAATCTATCAGAAAGCGACTTCAAGATTTAACCCACAAAAACTGTTATATATCTACAATATTGTTACTAAATCATGAGCTGAAATAGATAAAGAGCCAAATCAAACACTCTAGTGCATAATTTGCATCTTTAATGAGGAATAGAAGTGATTAACTCGACCTTTTATGGCTTAAATTCTATCATATAACTACAAAGAAGAAGTAGGCTCCACACAATGTGCTTTTCCAGCGTTTTATACGGAACAAGAAGTCGATACCGGGACAGGCCTATGATAATATGTACATAACTCTGAATACTTTTTTTTTTTTAGAAAGTCTAAGGGAAAAATGAAGGGAAAAGGACATAAAAAACTGTAAGGACACGTTTAGATTAATATGAAACAGTCATTTTAATACGTTTAGTTAGATATGTTCCTTTACACTAACACCTGATTCACCTTTTTGTATCTTTTATTTTATTTTTTTAACCATTCATTATTTGTTCATTATAAAAAGTATTAATAACTGTTAGGAGACCACAGTGGACCTTTGTTTTCTTATACTTTTCCTTGTTCCAAATGTGTTTGTTAGTAAAGAAACACACACACACACACACACACACACACAAAAGAAGTGAAAATGACGTAAAAGTAATGAAAACAGCCTCTAGACTAGAATTACACAGTCTCAGAACAAGTAAGTCGATAATAAATCTGAAAACAAGATGAATGACATGATATAAGTTTTAAAACCTTGGCCAGATCAGAGAAATGTGTAAGCATCATGTAAGTTAATAGTTAGAATGACATAAAATACCGTAATTTCACTTTAAAATAGTTCAGACATAACATATTGTACCGACCTGAAACCCATAACGTTTTAATGATGAAAAAACAGTAGGTTTATGTCACTGTCGTACACACCCCATTTACTGTTACTCTGACGTCAACTGTGAGCGTGAAGCAAACGGTGCAGACAAATCCACCTCCTCATCCTGCACTGATTAAATATTTACCATGAAAACAGAGGCCTTAGTTTAGATTATGACGCTTAGGGCGACCAGACGTCCCTATTGACCCGGGACAGTCCCAGTTTTGAGCCCTGTGTCTCCTGTCCCAGCAGATTTATCCAAAACCACTGATTTGTCCCAGTTTTATACAAGAAATGTCCCAGGTGTCAACAAGAACAGAACAAGGACTAAAGTGACACTAAACTGGGACCAAAGTGAGACTAAACAGGGGTCAAACTGGTACTAAACTGGGACTAAACTGGGACCAAACAGGAGCCAAACAAGGACTAAACCAGGACTAAACAGGGAGTAAACTGGCAGTAAACTGGGACCAAACTGAGACTAAACAGGGGCCAAACTGTAACTAAACTCGGACTAAAATGGAACAAAACTGGGACTAAACTGGGACTAAACAGGGACTAAACAGGGACTAAACTGGGACTAAACTGGCACTAAACTGGGACTAAACTGGGACTAAACTGGTACTAAACTGGGACTAAACTGGGACTAAACTGGGACTAAAATGGGGCCAAACAAGGACTAAACCAGGACTAAACTTGCACTAAACTGGGACTAAACTGGAACTAAACTGGGACTAAACTGGGACTAAAGTTTGATGAAACTGGAGCTAAACTGGGACTAAACAGGGACTAAAGTTTGATGAAACTGGAACTAAACTGGGACCAAACAGGGACTAAACAGGGACTAAAATGGGGCCAAACAAGGACTAAACCAGGACTAAACTTGCACTAAACTGGGACTAAACACCACATGACAGTTTAACACTTTCAGCATAAAAAACATGCAGAATAACAAATGATTTCTGAAAAAAACAATGATTTGGTTCCATGGAGGTCAGAGGTGCTACAGAAATGTGGTGAATTATTATGAAATTTGATCCTTTTTAACTGAGGAAACTGCAATTGGACAGAAAATATAGGCGTCATTCAGGTGTCACTGACCCTTATTTAAACTGTGTGTCTCCGTGGTTCATTTTGGGCGTAAAATAGGAGCTGAAACGCGTGAACAGATGTATATACACTATTCTATCTAAAATGTGTGAACTCCTGCGCGCTTCACCATAAGTTTCTTTCTGAACACAAAACAACTGAAATCTGCATTCATCTTCTGCGTATTTCCACCCAACTCCTGCGCGTAAAGACAATACGTCTGCGGCCCACTGCGGTGCCCACAGGGGACGCGTCTCCGGTCGCTCTCCGGGGCCAAATATTTTCATTGCTCGTCCGTCCGGTGACAGGGCCTCCGCGCAGACTTTTACGCGCGTTTGCGTCTTCAAAGCGACATCAAAGGCCGAGGTAACTGCGACATCATGGGCATCAAATGAGCCCCTTTGTGTCGCGATGGATCAGTTGGCACGTAGTTGAAAAGCAGAGGACGGCGCCCCTGAGTCTGATCGAGGTGTGTATTGCGCCACGTTGCGGTCATTAGATGGCAGCGGCTAAACGGGACAGTGATCGGCCACGGAGCGCGTTTTTCCCCGTGCGTAATGGCGAGAGGAGACTGCGCGCACTGCTCTGAGCAACTAAACCGACTCTAATCGCGACTTTACACCATGTCCTCCTCCAAGAAGCTGAAACTTGCCCAAATAAAATAGAAATACGGTGCTTTTTGACTCCACGCTTAATTCAGTTGCTTCTATTTATGCGTAGAAAGCTTTAAGACACTTGAGTAATGGACCGACACTCAAATTATTCCTCTAAAATGAACTGGCTGCACATTCCTACGCTACTGTATGCGCATGTATTATCACACATTTTACTTTTACTTTAAGTCTCCAAAGTGCTTCACAATATAAATGAACACATTAAATAAAATAAAGCGTAAAATAAATAAACGAGCAAGTCAATAAAAGACATAAACATCTCTAAAAATAGCAAATAAATTCAATAAAAGACACTCAGAGGACTAAATAATCCTCATGCCATGTTAAAAGCCAGAATAAAGTAACATAATAATCATATATTATATAATGTGATATAATCCAGTTTCCCTTCAACTTCTAGTCCAGTTAAGATGTTTTGATTTCATGAAGTGAAATGATCTGCAGTGGAAGAAGAGTTTTTGTACTTAAAATGTGAAAATACATCTTGCTACACTTAAAATAAGAAAAACAACAACTTTTTGCACTTAAAATAAGAAACAACATCAAATGTTGCTTGAATTAAGAACAAAACACTTGTCGAATCGACTCAGATAAATTAAAATATTCTTAATTTAAGTCATTTTAACTCGATATTGTTTTTGTTTTTCCAGTGCATGTGTATTATCCAATCAATCCAACGTTATTTGTATAGCACATTTTACCAACACAGTCGCACAAGTCTCCAAACACACAAGTCTGCACAAAATAGATGAACACATTAAATAAAATAAAGCATAAAATAAATAAGCAACTAAAAAAAGACATAAAAATGGCAGAAAATAGCAAATAAAATGAATAAAAGAGAGTCAGAGGACCACCCAGTTCTCACCGTGTTAAACGCCATGATAAAATAACATGATATATATGGTCTAATGGTCTAATCCAGTCTCCATCATTATTGTTATGCTGTAATACAGTGTTTAAACAGCCTATAAAAAAGATAGAGCCATATTTAGTTCACAAGTTCTGCAGTTCCTCATCACACCCCCTATTTTTCCCCTCAAAATTATAGCAAATGTCTCGTCTTAAACTCACCGCTGTGTTTTCAGACGCTGTTTTAACCACTTTAAATGAGTGTCACCGTATGTCCGATCAATATTCACCTCTTGAGACCCGCCTCATTCATTCGTGTCCTTTATAGTGGACAGCGAGTTAACTAGTTTATCTTTTAAGTGTTTTAACATCGACTCTTAACGGGGGGGATGAGGTTCCTCTGCCCGAACGGGGCTGGAGGATAATATGGAGGAAACTGGTTTGTGGGAGTCTAAAAAACCTTTGGGGGCGACTGCAGAAGCTTGTGATGTTGGTCATTGGAAAAGTTGTTTTATTCGGTTGTTCACATCGCAGGGATTCAGCGCCGAAATGTCCCTGGCGTCCATTAAAGAGGACATGTTCCAAATTATGAATAAAATGAACCAAATCTAAACGCTAAACTGTTCATTTGCCTCCAAATAAACAGGAAATCACAATGTCTCTGTTATCTGAGAGGTCACTGGTGACATAATGTGCATTTAATTAACAAATGCATTTAGGAGATTCGTTTATTTGAAGCTGTGATGAATATTTACTACATCTACTCTCCCCCCAAATCGAGTAATAATTGAAAAACATGACAATCACATCGATGCACTTTAAATATTATTACACAAAATGGATTCTTGTGAGGTTTAAGTCAGGTTATAGTAACTTATAAAGCTGTAACCTTGTAAAAAACCTTGTAAAAACGTACCAAGAGTTGTGTTTTGTTTCATTTACAGGTGTTTGATACTTCTCCAAAGCTCATTATGCTCTGTCCCACCTTGTGATGTCACGAAGTGGCAGTTTTCAAGTTAACAACTAACCATCGTTGCACTGTTTTCTTGTAAATAGTTCAGATTTTATACTGTATCACTTATTTTTCTATTTTATTTTGACTTGTACATTTGCATTTATATAATTATGTCTTATTCCAAACCTGTTTTTTGCTCTTTTTTGCTGCTTATTTCGAATGTATTATTACCATTTATGTTTTTACTCTTTGTCATTGTTGTGTAATGCGACGTGTGAGCGGCTGTGTTCAAATAATTCCCTCGTGGATCAATAAAGTTTGAGTAAAGCTTCAGTTTTTTACAGGGAGCGAAGTCAGGAAGATCACACTGTCGAGATAAGGGATCGGTGCAGCTATTTCATCCCAAAATAGCTCGTAAAAAGCCAACGTTCACTTATTATCATAAACACAATTCATTATCTCGCCCTCCTCCTGCTTTTGTTATGGCTGCTGTGATCTGAAAGAAAAGCAAAGAGCCGTTTGTGTCTTGGTGCAGAGTTTTACAGTTGTATCAGCAGCTGGGTTTAGTACAGTCTCACTGTTAAGTCAATTCAACCAAAAGATGTTCAGACTATAATGGATTCGACGTTATTGAACATATTTATGCTCAGCGCTTTTCATTTCTCCAACTATTTCCACAAACACGGGTTCAGATTTATTTCAAACAGCAGAATCTTCATTATTCACGTCATCCATTCAGTTCTGCTCAGTGCACAAACACCACAGCACAATTTAAAGGTGGAGAAATATGGACTAGACCAGGACTAGACCAGGACTAGGCCAGGACTAGACCAGGACTAGACCAGGACCAGACCAGGACTAGACCAGGACCAGAACAGGACTAGACCAGAACCAGACCAGGACTAGACCAGGACTAGGCCAGGACTAGACCAGGACTAGACCAGGACCAGACCAGGACTAGACCAGGACCAGAACAGGACCAAGTCTACAAGAGGACAAACCAACAGAATATATTTAAACATGCAGATATTAAACTAAAGCTGCACTGTGTAACTTTTTGGCTGGGGGTTCATCACCTGCTTGTTTCTATGGATACATCATTGCTCTGCCTGGTATGTTCCACAGTGTGGCATTAAAAAGCTCTACTTTACATTTATTCTATTACAAGTGGTTTTATAGCTTAGAAAAACAGGCTTTCTACTGGAAGGTTACACATTTGGGGTAAAATATTTCAAGTTTTTAACACAAAAAGTGTTATTTTAAATATTTGAAAGTTAAATGGGGGCTCGAGGTGGGGTTATCTGACAGAGTTGAGGTGGTTGAAGTTAATTCAACTTCCCCTGGGGTTCATTCAACTTCCCTTAGGCCCCGTCCACATTAATACGTATTCTAGTCGTTTTCGTTGCAGATGCAGTGTTTGTCCACATTCATCTGATGGAAAACGACTCCGGAGACAGAACGATCTGGTGCCGTCAGCTCACACGGATTTGCCTGAGTACAGATCTGATCCGGCGCTCTGTGGACGCATGAAAACGTTAATACGCTGACGTAGGAGCTCTAGTTGTCGTCCTTATTGGGCCACGTCACTGTGACTTGCACCTTCCTGATTCGCTGAGTTCGTGACATCCGTCATGTGACGCTGTTGTGGAAAAGAGTTTAAACAAACCCTAGACAAATGCAGAAGAACGATGGCCCACAAAAAGACTGTTTTCTCACTTTCCATCTTCCTCGGCTCGAAATCGGCTGCTGCAACTTCTATAGAACTATGAAAACTTCAGGCCCGATGCTCCACTTCCTCGTTTTTACTGGTGTCGTGACGTTGTGATGACGTGACTCCAGACACGTCATGTGACCCAGACGCGTCATGTGACCCAGACACGTCATGTGACCCAGACACGTCATGTGACCCAGACACGTCATGTGACCCAGACACGTCATGTGACCCAGACACGTCATGTGACCCAGACACGTCATGTGACTCCTGTTTTATGTGACCCAGACACGTCATGTCTGGACGCAAGTTGTTTCCAATACAGTGATTCATTTCAGTGTAAACGTGGTCAGAGTTGATATGGTTGAAGTCAATTCAACTTCCCTTAGTGTTAATTTGGCAACTCCCACCCACCACTTCAATCTCCCACCAGACAAAACCAGTTTGAAGCAGTTTTGTACTTAATCTTAATCTTAAATTAACTAAAATAAAGTGTACAAATAAAACCCGCATGTGTTGTTTAGATAACCAGGATAACCCTAGTGTTTTCTGTTTAGTCTCAAAATGTGAATATAACTCTTGATTTTGGGGTTAAACAGGAACATTGGTCCAGCGTTACTTAACTAACATTTCCACAAATGTAAAATTAATTCTAGAACAGACTGAGCTCATATGAACCCTGAGTCTGTGAGAGTCCATTTTAACGCTCCACGTTTTGCTGTGGTCGCCTCTCCACAGATCTGACCTGTAACTTGGTCAGGTTTGGCCTCCATGAAGATAGAAACGTTTAAGAAAAAAAAAACAAAAAACAAAAGGAACATTTAACTCTCATAATTCACACTAACTAACTCCACCCAAACCTCATATCTTCCCGTCAATATCCCCGTTTCGGTTTATCCGTCTCCGCTTTCGAAAACGATTTGATTCCGAACCGTCCCGTATTTTAATCCGACCTCTTCCCCTCTTCGCCATTCAAAAACCAACCATCATAAATATTAACCCTGAGCATCACCGAGAGCCCCGGCCCCAATCAGGTTATTACAATGCCATGGCTGAGCGGGCGCTTTAATGAGAAAGCCTCACTCATTCCGCTGCCTACTGGACCATGCATTGTGTTCGCAGCCGCGCTAACCGCTCATAATAGCGTCTTTAAGTGCCCCATTGTCGTCCGCCGTGAATGACAATGAGGGGCCCGTCTCAGGTGAGGGGCCAGCGGGCAGGTGAGGGGGTTAAGAGGGGGTACGAACGGGCCTGGACTTGATCTGGGTCTGGTCCCGGGCCCAGACTCCCGGGAGCCTGTGTGTGTTTCCCAGAGAGCGGCGTGTTAATTGGGTCGTCAGGGCTCATTGAGGGATCGGCGGTCGGAATTTGAATTTGTTTAGGAGACGGTTTAGTGAATAGGAAAAGGAAAATGCAGGAATGAGGGAAAGTGGGAAGAGGAAAACGTGGATGCATTTACTTTTATGGTATTTTAAAGGGCCCGTGCTTGGATGTTGGAGGAGCGGGGAAACGTTTTCAACCAAATAAACTCTTGTTGAGTTGACAAATTGAACTCTCTCTGGACGACTGAGGGATTTTACACACATTTTAAAGGCCCCATGTTGCAGTCTATTCTGATGTATGTTATAATGTTGTTTCCTGATCACAAACAGACCTGGATTTGTGTTTTAGGCTGAGTTCTTTCCTCAAACTCTCTTTTCAACCTTGTGATGTCTCAGACTCAGACAGTAGGGGTTTAATGATATCCAAGTATCGTTACGGTATGAATCTCACATTTATTGCGATATTGTGGGAGGCTCACGACCATAGTCCGTACACGGCAAAAAAGGCCTATCAAAAAATAAGAAAAAAATACCAATTCTGAGGTAAAAATGCCCTATTTTAAGTGAAATTCTCTGCTAGTGCAGTAAGAAATGTGAAACTTACCAAGTTTTCTTAAAACAAGATGAAATATGAATCTTGTTCTAAGCAGAAAACACGAGTTTCAAGTATTTATGGCGTTTGTATGTTCCTCCCTGTGTCTGGATGGGTTTCCTCCGGGTGCTCCGGTTTCCCCCATCAACCCAAAACATGCAGCACCTGAACTAACATCAAGGACCATGACGTCCACCCTCCTGTGGGCTCCACCTGCAGAGGGGTTCATAGGGGGTCAGGTGCTATGAGTATTGGGCAGCAAACTGCCCCCGCGACCCAGCTGGATTAAGCGGGAGAAGATGGATGGATGGTTTGAGAAGGAAGTTAAAGAGGCTTAACCTGACTTGATTTAATATAAAAAGTGCTTAGAATAAGTTGTAATATCGAGATAAGATAAATCAGGATGGAATATCTTATCTCATTAAGTAAAAAAATCTTAAAATTGATCTTTTAAGATGAATCTGCTTAATTCAAGTCAGTTTAACTATGCTAGAAAATCCTTTTTTGTAGTGTATATATGAGTGAGACGTCTCCACAGCGTCGCTCAGACGAGGCTCCTGATGCCACAGTCACAGGAGCGAATCTGGAGCCAGGTCCATATTTGGAAATGCGACCTGGAGTATCATAGCAACCACAAGAGCCAATCAGGATGGAGGTCGTTAAATGTGCCGCCCTCCTCGTGGCAGAGCGGAGATACTTTACTCTGCACCATTCTGTACAGACCCCTGTGTTTCTGTGATTAGACAAACTTTATTGATCCATAAGGGAAATGACTTGAACACAGCAGCTCACACATCACATTATATTACAATAAGAAAGTGAAAAAAAACATATAAACATGGTAAGAAACTTCTAAATAAGTAGGAATGAAAAAATAGCAAGAAACAATAGATATAAATAAATTATATAGAATTTGAATTGAAATGTATTGATTTATCTTTATTTAATTTATATTGATTTCTTTCATTGTATGTGACGCTTGTCCTTGTCACTGTTTTTATTTTTCTTGTTTTTTTGTTGGAGAATATTTGTTCTAAACTGAAAATGTCAATAAATAAAGTTATAAGACATTAATTATATGAATGTATGTACAGTAAGTATGTCATGGGGTAATACAGGAAGTGCTCCGTTGTGCTTTAAACTAATTACCAATGGAAAAAAGTCACATTTTAACAAATATTTTCTGAATTCCCTCAATTCAGATCCAACTTTTGCAGAGATTTTTGGTTCATGTAAAACACAACGGAAAGGCCACCCTCATTCTCCACATTTTAAGCCGTTAATTGGGTCTTCGGGTCATTTAGGGATCTGCGTTCGGCCGTTGTTGAGAATTTGAATTTGTTTAAGCGACAGTTTAGTAAGTGGAAAAAGCAGGAATTAGGAAAAACGCACTGAATATTGATTTAGTTTGTAAAATACTCTTCGATTTTATGTTTTGGCATGTTTCCTAGTTTGTCCGTCGAACGCTTTTCTCCTCGGAGATGCTATTGCCTGGTCTGGAATGTCTCACAGTGTGGCTTTAAACCTTTGCATCTTCACGGAGACCAAACCAGACCGAGTTACAGGTCAGATCTGTGGAGATGCCTGTTTTTCTAGGCGTTTTTGAGCTATAAACCCACCTGTAAACTGAGTAAATGTGAAGTAGAGCTGTTTAATGTCACACTGCGGGACATTCCAGGCACAGCAATGACGTCTCCATGGAAACAAGCGGGTGACGGGAGGAAAGCAAGTGCACAGCTCGACAAAAATACATGCTATGGTCAGTGAGTCACTTTCTATGACAACATTTCAGGGGCCTACAGTACACAGCTCTATGGAAGATTCACTGGTTTTGTTTATATGGGACTGAAGCCACAAACTTACCGTAATCTATATATTTTTTTATTGTCTTCGGCTTTGGAGTTGCATAATATTCCCACTTTCTGAAGCTGTACTGTCAAAATGTCTCACTTTTGTTTATCCGAGCCGAGAAACTGCTGAAAACGGTGCCATTTTTATAAGGTCAGACATAATAATGGCTCATAATAAATCTGCACTTTTAAAAACAAGGCCGACAAAGTGTTGTACAAGCCAAAAAGAGCAGCACGAAACGCATAAAAATAGCATTCAGAGGGCGTACGAACACAGGTAATGATGCAACAGTTCAATTAATTATAATAAAGAAGGAATAAAATCGAGTTAAAACCAGTTAAAAGATAAAAATGGGTTTTAAGAAGTGATTTAAGACCTAAACGAGCTTTAAAAGTGACCGGTAAAATCTTAAAATCAATTCTAGCGCATTTTCGGAGTTGAACGTCAGCTTTAACCGCTGAATCCTAACGTCCTCCAGCTCCTCGTTAAACCACAGAGATTATAGAAAATTGTGATGTTAACAGAACTTTTACAGAAGCACAGATGCCGCTGATATTCTGATTCTTTCTCAGCACGTTTTTACACAAGCTGTGGACAAAACAGAGCCACGAGGAGGCCAAAAAGAGCCGCTTCAGTCGATTCTTTAAAAAAAAACACTTTTACTCACCGGTATGAGAATTATATGGTCCTCTGACTGTTTTTTATTGATTTTTAATTGATATTTATAGATTTTTTAAAATTTTTTTATTGACTTGCTTATTTATTTTGTTTGTTTGTTTTAGGCCTTGTCCACACGCAGCCGGTTATCTGATAAACCGAAGATATTTTGCTGCGTTTTGACCTGTCATCCACACGAACACGCATCACAAACGAGTATTCAGGGAAAACTCCGGCCAAAGTGAAGATTTTTGAAAACTCTGTTTATGCCTGTTTGTGTGGACAGAGATAACTGGGGTTTTGCGTTTTAAAACATCACTGAATCTGCCCTGACGTCAAACGTGCGACATTTGTTTAGGCGACTGCAAAAGCCAAAGCCAAAGCCAAAGCCAAAGTGGACTATGGACCGGAGTCGTTTCTTGAGAGCTGTGGGAGCATTCATTTGTTTAGGAGCAATTCTGACTCCGAGTCTGTCCAGACAAAGGAGCTCGGTTTGTTTTCTGTTGTGTAAGTTTAGGCGGAAGTGACGGCGAAGTGAGGGCTCAATGGAAATAACGCCATCTACAGGTCTGGAATGTGTATGAATGTGGTTGAAAACGCAGATGTTCGGTTATGTGTGGAAGGTATTTTTTTCGAAGACAAGGTGTGTGGATAAAACAGTTTTTATAAACGGAGGGGGGAATGTTCGATTTTAAAAATACCCGGGTACGTGTGTACATGGCCTTATTGTTCCCTTTCACTGGAAAAAACAATATGGAAGTGAGTTAAAATGGCTTAATTTAAGAACATTTGACCTTATTTGAGTAGATTCATCTTGACAAGTGAAATGATCTGCCGATGGAAGAACAACATTTGATTTTATTTCTTATTTTAAGTGCAGCACGATGTATTTTCATGTTTTAAGTATAAATATCTTATTGCACTAACAGATCATTTTACTTGTCAAGAGAAATGTGCTCAAATGAAGATAAAACTTTCTTAATCTAAGTCATTTTATCTTGACTAGATTTTGTTTTTTGCTGTGCTGGAGTTTGGAAACTTTGTGTTGGTAAAAAGTGCTACACAAATAACGTTTTGGTTGGACTGGAACACGTAATATAACAGGAAAAGTCGGTCCTTTTACAAAAAATACAGTATATATAAGATAAGATAAGATAAGATAAGATATCCTTTATTTGTCCCACAATGGGGAAATTTCAGTGTTGCAACGCACAGTAAAGAGAACAGCAACAAACAGGAGCAGCAATAGAAGTACAGTTAAGTTAAAAACAGACAAACACTATAAGGATCTAAAAAGATAAGGATTATAAAACTATGTATCATATAAATTGGTATCTTAAGACAATATATACAATAAATTGCAATCTAAAAACTATATATACAATAAATTACTATCTTACATTATTGCACAGGGTCCCAGTATTGCACAGGCAGCAGAGTTAGCAGTGTTCATTGTAAAGTCTGACAGCAGCAGGAAGGAAAGACCTGCGGAACCTCTCCTTCACACAGCGAGGGTGGATCAGTCTGTCACTGAAGCTGCTCTCCAGAGCAGACAGGGCCCTGAAGAGGGTGAGACTCCAGGTCCAGCATAGAAGTGAATCTGGCCAGGACCCTTCTGTCCCCCACCTCCTGCACCGAATCCAAGGCACAGCCCAGGACAGAGCTGGACTTCCTGATGACTTTGTCCAGTCTCCTCTTGTCCCTCTCTGTGATGCTGCTGCTCCAGCAGACCACACCGTACAGGATGGCTGATGCCACCACAGAGTCGTAGAAGGTCCTCAGGAGGGGCCCCTTCACTCCAAAGGACCTGAGTCTCCTCAGGAGGTAGAGCCTGCTCTGGCCCTTCCTGTACAGTGCATCTGTGTGGTGAGTCCAGTCCAGTTTGTTGTTCAGATGAACACCCAGGTACTTGTATGAGTCCACCCTCTCAATGTCCCTTCCCTGGATGTTCACTGGTGGAGGGGCAGTGGAGCGGCGTCTGCGGAAGTCCACCACCATCTCCTTGGTCTTCCATATAACTCTATATTACTACTTATTTATTATTTATTGCAATTTTTTATATTTTTTGTCCTCTTTGTTATTGTAATATATTGTGATGTGTGAGCTACTGTGCCCAATAATTTCCCTTGTGGATCAATAAAGTCTAAAGTCTTTTAAGAAAAAAAATGGCCCAACATTTTCGCTAACATGAATTTGTTTAAAAAGTGGATTTAGTAAGTGCAAAACTGAAGAATTGAATCACTTTGCCGGGTCTGTTTTGGGGATATTTTGTGATGTCTTTGCATTAAACGGCAGAATGTGAAGGGAAATGAGTTTGTCGATCTAAAGCAGACACTTTGCACGTTATGAAACTCTAAGAACAAATCACTTTCCTGTTGAAATGACGCGTTGATGCAAACTTCATACGAAACCACATTTAAACGTTTATGTTGGTCCAAAAAGAGTTTCATTATGTAACTTCATTTGCAGCTTTCTCTTTGGAAAACACATCTGTCAGATCCGGATGAAGCTTCATGGCAGAAATACGTCTTAAAATAAATGACAAATGTGGCAAAAAAGCTGAAACAAAACCGATATAGACTTTGCTTTTCATGTACCATTTTCAGTGTTGTAAAAATGAGTTCTGTTTGAGCAGTTTCAGTACAAAGTAGTAATAATAATGTAAATATGGTGATGTCGTATCGTCAAAGGTCTCACGATAATATCGTGGACCATCACAATATATCGAATCCCAAGTCTCTTTGCTTAAATGAACAGTTCTGATGCAGAAATAGCTAAAAAAACAGAGGGAACTACATAGACCATGATCCTTTGCTCCGTTTCAGTGCAGACGACATGAAGAAATAACTGTTCTAAGCACTTTTACATCTTCATTCTTTGGATTAAGTCTTGTGGAGGCGTTTTTAGAGCCAAAAGGAGCAGATTCATACAAAATATTGCAATAAACATCGTACAGTGAGATGTTTATGGTGAAAATATCGTACAGAGAGATTTGGATTTCGTTCCATCCCTAATGACAATAAATGTTGCACCAAATGACTGGTCAAAGCGTTTTATAACGTCAGTCTTGTTATTATGTAGAATATCGTAATATCGTGAGTTTTCCCACAATATCGCAATAAATATCGTGCCGTGAGGTTCGTACCGTGACGATGTTGTAATACACGTTCCTTTGGTTGACTCTGTCCGGGCCGTTCAGAATCAGAATCAGTTTATTTGCCATTTGCAGTCTAAAAATACCCACATTGGAATGAAGGTGCGAGTAGCTCAAAGTGTGCAGCATTCAAACGTCCAATCAACCCTTATTATGAAGAAAAATACATGTAAGAGACACAAGCCACGTTAAAAAATAACTTCGAGCAAGTGACAACCAACAGGAAAATACACAATGAAGCAAAAAATATATCAAATTAAAGTGGCTGTAGCCGATTTAAAGTGCATCATTTAGAGTCATCACAGCGTCACTGCGAAAAGTCACATCCAGGCGAGTAAAAATGACTTAAATTGGGAACATTTTATTTAATTTATATCGTGACAGAACAGCGGAACAGACTGGGACCGGGAAATGGAGCTGGACTCAGTAACAATATCACGTCTCTGTTGAAGTGACTCGTCTCGTTCAAGTTGACCTCAGTCTAATTTGACGAATAATGTGCTTTTTTTCGCCCTGAACGTCCCGGTGACTTTACCACAATCATTAAGATCCACAAATTCGTAGCTATGAGTAAAGTAAACGAGGTGAATGCAAGTGAACCCGAGTGCTGACAAAAGTGTAAGTGTTTTTCTTCAACATTTGATGTATTTTAAGTGCAAAGAGTGGATGTTTTTCTTATCTTCAACATGACTTTCCAGATTTTAAACCCAAAAAGTCTTGTTCCACTGGCAGATCCTTTTACTTGTCAAGTGAAATTGTCTCAAAACACAATAAAACTTTCTTAATTTTTAACCAGAAGTAAATTTAACTTGACTAGACTTTAGTTTTTGAAGCGTTTGAGCTTATTTAGAATCACAAAATGAACATATTTGAGACTAAAGCTGCATTGGTGTTTTTAATTACATACGTTTTTCTAAGACAATCTCACTTTTTCATTGCTTAGTCACAACATAAACTCTTCCCAGTCTGAGCAGCGCATCAAAACAATCCTATTTACTGCTTTTTATGAAGAAATACACTTCATATTATGCAGAAATTACTGCTACTTATTTATTATTTATTGCAATTTTTAATATTTTTTGTCCTCTTTGTTATTGTGATATATTGTGATGTGTGAGCTACTGTGTCCAATAATTTCCCTTGTGGATCAATAAAGTCTAAAGTCTTTTAAGAAAAAAAATGGCCCAACAATTTCGCTAACGTGAATTTGTTTAAAAAGTGGATTTAGTAAGTGCAAAACTGAAGAATTGAATCACTTTTCCGGGTCTGTTTTGGGGATATTTTGTGATGTCTTTGCATTAAACGGCAGAATGTGAAGGGAAATGAGTTTGTCGATCTAAAGCAGACACTTTGCACGTTATAAAACTCTAAGAACAAATCACTTTCCTGTTGAAATGACGCGTTGATGCAAACTTCATACGAAACCACATTTAAACGTTTATGTTGGTCCAAAAGGAGTTTCATTATGTAACTTCATTTGCAGCTTTCTCTTTGGAAAACACATCTGTCAGATCCGGATGAAGCTTTATGGCAGGAATACGTCTTAAAATAAATGACAAATGTGGGAAAAAAGCTGAAACAAAACCGATATAGACTTTGCTTTTCATGTACCATTTTCAGTGTTGTAAAAATGAGTTCTGTTTGAGCATTTTCTGTACAAAGTAGTAATAATAACGTAAATATGGTGATATCGTATCGTCAGAGGTCTCACGATAATATCGTGGAGCATCACAATATATCGAATCCCAAGTCTCTTTGCTTAAATGAACAGTTCTGATGCAGAAATGGCTAAAAAAAACAGAGGGAACTACATAGACCATGATCCTTTGCTCCGTTTCAGTGCAGACGACATGAAGAAATAACTGTTCTAAGCACTTTTACATCTTCATTCTTTGGATTAAGTCTTGTGAAGGTGTTTTTAGAGGAAAAAGGAGCAGATTCACCACAAAATATTGCAATAAATATCGTACGGTGAGATGTTTATGGTGAAAATATCGTACAGAGAGATTTGGATTTCGTTCCATCTCTAATGACAATAAATGTTGCACCAAATGACTGGTCAAAGCATTTTATAATGTCAGTCTTGTTATTATGTAGAATATCGTAATATCGTGAGCTTTCCCACGATATCGCAATAAATATCGTGCCGTGAGGTTCATACCGTGACGATGTTGTAATTTTGTTCCTTTACGTCACACACGTTCCTTCGGTTGACTCTGTCCGGGCCGTTCAGAATCAGAATCAGTTTATTTGCCATTTGCAGTCTAAAAATACCCACATTGGAATGAAGGCGCGAGTAGCTCAAAGTGTACAGCATTCAAACGTCCATTCAACGCTTATTATGAAGAAAAATACATGTAAGAGACACAAGCCACGTTAAAAAATAACTTCCAACAGGAAAATACACAATAAAGCAAAAAATATAACAAATTAAAGTGGCTGTAGCCGATTTAAAGTGCATCATTTAGAGTCATCTCAGCTTCACTGCGAAAAGTCACATCCAGGTGAGTAAAAACGACTTAAATTGGGAACATTTTATTTCATTTATATCGCGACAGAACAGCGGAACAGACTGGCACCGGGAAATGGAGCTGGACTCAGTAACAATATCACGTCTCTGTTGAAGTGACTCGTCTCGTTCAAGTTGACCTCAGTCTAATTTGACGAATAATGTGCTTTTTTTTGCCCTGAAAGTCACATTTGATGTATTTTAAGTGCAAAGAGTGGATGTTTTTCTTATCTTCAACATGTCTTTCCAGATTTTAAACACAAAAAAGTCTTGTTCCACTGGCAGATCCTTTTACTTGTCAAGTGAAATTGTCTCAAAACACAATAAAACTTTCTTAATTTTTAACCAGAAGTAAATTTAACTTGACTAGACTTTAGTTTTTGAAGCGTTTGAGCTTATTTGGAATCACAAAATGAACATATTTGAGACTAAAGCTGCATTGGTGTTTTTAATTACATACGTTTTTCTAAGACAATCTCACTTTTTCATTGCTTAGTTACAACATAAACTCTTCCCAGTCTGAGCAGCGCATCAAAACAATCCTATTTACCGCTTTTTATGAAGAAATACAATTCATATTATGCAGAAATTATTATTATTGTTGTTATTTTTAGCATTTTGGCTCGGCCCTGTTCAGTATTTTCTGTTTCTCCTGAGGCCCCATAGCGTCAGTTCCAATATTCCTCAGACATTTATCATCAGTGTGAGCGACTCTTTGATTTGACACGATCTATTGTCTCCCGTTTACGTTCTTAATAAACATTTAGCGGCTCAATGGGAGTAACCGTGTTGGTTAAGAGCGCCTCTAGTGGTCAGGGTCATTAGTGCGGAGCCATTAGTCCTGCGCAGTGGCATTAACGCCTCATTAGAGCCTCTTTAATTAGTGAGGTTCAGTTTAAAGGTGATTAAAAGTCATTGTGAGCTGAATGTTTGTGAAATCCTGTGAATTACTTAAAATAACAGGGTTTAAAGAGACAGTGTGGAGCTTTCTGGATGCGTATTCTGGATCACCTGCATGATTTCTCGAAGACAGAAAGTTAAAACCGCACTCCGGAACATTCTCCATAGAGATAGATGCGTTTTATGCCGTACTGGGTGATATTATAGCAACAGCGTCTCCATGGAAACAGGAGGAGTCAGGTCTGTGGATTACACACTTAAATGCATGCTTTTGTTTTAAGTTTCACAGTGAAAATGAAAACAATGCCTTATTTTAGTCTATTTTCAGCGAAAAAGTTACATACTGTTGCTTTAAAGGTGCTTGTGCCTGTTTTTTTTGTGGTATTTCTGAGCTATAAAACCACTTGTAATAGAATAAATGTGAAGTAGAGCTGTTTAATGCCACACTGCAGAACATTTCAGGCAGACCAATGACATATCCATAGAAATTTATATTTATTTATATCTTCATATGTCCACACTGGACTGGCAGATTTGAAAAACTTCAGTTTTGTAAAATGAACTGATTTAGACCTGGTTTAGACCTGGGATAAGACTTGGTTTAGTCCTGGGTTTAGTCCTGGTTTAGACCTGGTTTAGACCTGCTTTGGACCTGGTTTAGACCTGGGATAAGACTTGGTTTAGTCCTGGGTTTAGTCCTGGTTTAGACCTGGTTTAGACCTGCTTTGGACCTGGTTTAGACCTGGGATAAGACTTGGTTTAGTCCTGGGTTTAGTCCTGGTTTAGTCCTGGTTTAGACCTGGTTTAGTCCTGAGTTTATTAAAAGCTTTATGAATCATAAGTATTTAATTTAATTTAATTTAATTTAATTTAATTTAATTTAATTTAATTTAATTTAATTTAATTTAATTTAATTTTATTTTATTTTATTTTATTTTATTTTATTTTATTTTATTTTATTTTATTTTATTTTATTTTATTTTATTTTATTTTATTTTATTTTATTTTATTTTATTTTATTTTTATTTTTTAATATAAAACTAAATTAGTGGACCCTTTTTACATCTAAATATAAACACCCACTGAAATTTCATTGCACGTTAACTCAATGGAAAATTATTATCAGCATATACAGTATCACCTCTATTATAACATTACATACTAAAAAAGACAGGAAAGTAGAGACTGAAAAGTTATTTTATTTATAGCCCTGAAAACAACGTGAAAATTACATAATGCATTTTTTTTCTTAATATATAAAACATGAATTGAAATAAAACTCCAAAGTACTTTTACACAGTGTGTGCTCGATCTTTCTTTGGACGGAGCGCAGGCGTTTTTCTTCAGCGTGGTGGAATACCTCTGCAGCCCCATTTTCCCATGCCCTATGCCTCTTTAACGACACGTCTCAAAGAGGTATATGCATAGGAAAAAGGAACAGCGAGTCCGATCCAAACGCAGCCCCCATCTGAAAAACACGAAAACAACACATTTTATCCAACTGAGAATTTAAGATGGTCAAAAGAAACAGAGAAAATGTGAAAAAAAGCAGGAAATAACATAGAAAAGTTACTGGCAAAGTGCTCCCCTAGTGGTCCTAAAGCTGAACTGCAGTTTTAGAGAAATATATTGTTTTATTATGGCATTATTAGTGGTAACTATTAAGAAAAACACATTAAATACAGGTTATTTTTTAAAACTATTGTCTGTTAATGAAAAATAAAGGCGTTTCACATGCATGTACATCCATACGCGTCAATACAGAGATAAAAACTGACAAAATGTTTTTAAAAGTTTTAAGAAATATCTTGGCTTAAAAATGGTAGAAAATAGTCCAATGGTTAAAAAAACGCATGCTATTTTTTACCACTCCCATACAAAGTGCATTGGTATAAGATTTAACCTGCAAGAAGAGCAAAATTTCACCTTTTTACTTTTAAAAATCGTCAAATTAATCCCTACAGTGAATCAGACAACTTGGTTTACGTTTGTGAGCGCGTATTTCAGTCAATATTTGTCGCACGGACGTATTTATGGACGTAAATTCAAACTGACAGTTGATTTTTTTGTTGTAACTTGGTTGAATTACTTAAAATCTAACTTTAAGGTGCCGTACTTTGTCAATTTGGAGCGTAGATAATCGTATAGAAATGAACTTTTAGCGGTAAACAAGCTTTAAATTTGAAAAACGCAAACTCAAATCGTCTTAGAATCACAAAATTTCTAAAAAAAATATAATTAAAATGACAGAAAATTGTGCCATGTCTTACCTGTGGCAGCTCCGGCGCGACTCTCTGCCTCCCCTCTCGTCCGGCATTTATCCCAACCCGGGACCTTGAACGTGTTTGAACAACACACAGTAGCCGACGCCTCTGCCCAGTCAGACCATAGCCACCTGTACGCGGCACCCCCACGACAGCAACACCCTGTCGCAGAAAACCCAAGGCCCCCTCTCCCTCTTTCTGCTATTTTGTTGCTCGTATTATCGGCGCAGAACGGGCTGAGGACGGACGCTATCTGGGAATGGAGATGTTGATGGAACGCCGAGTACTTTCGGAGCCGGTCGGGGAGAAGTTTCTTATCTTGTTGCCGTCTCTCCCGACGCTGGGCCCCCGTGGTTCTCAAGGACTCCGGACAAGGACTCGTAGGGAGCAGTGGAGCGAGGGAGGAGAGGAGGGAGGAGGAGAGGAGGGAGGAGAGGAGGGAGGTGGGGGTCTGGTATGTCAAGGCCGCAGAGAGACGCCTGAAATGAAACTGCGAATGATACAACTCTGGAGATTGGCCTGTACAGTTTCGGAAAGTTCTGAGACGTAACGAAGTGTTTTTTATTGGTACTTTTAAAGATACTTTGTTTGGCATTTTAGGACAGCAGGTTCTGGGGGTATTTTGAGTTTTGGTTTATTATTATACGTCTACACTGTGGACTGGTATATTTTAGATTTAGATTTGTGAAATGAATTGATTTAGACCTGGTTTAGACCTGGTTTAGACCTGGTTTAGAACTGGTTTACACTTGATTTAGGCCTGGGATATGATCTGATCAAGTCCAGGTTAAGACCTGATTTAGTCCTGAGTTAAGACCTGGGTTAGGACCTGGTTTAGACCCGAACTAGTCCTGGTTTACAGCTCATTTAGTCCTGGGATAAGTCCTGGTTTAGACCTCATTTAGTCCTGGGATAAGTCCTGGTTTAGACCTCATTTAGTCCTGGGATAAATCCTGGTTTAGACCTCATTTAGTCCTGGAATAAGACCTGGTTTATAGCTCATTTAGTCCTGGGATAAGTCCTGGTTTAGACCTCATTTAGTCCTGGGATAAGTCCTGGTTTAGACCTCATTTAGTCCTGGGATAAATCCTGGTTTAGACCTCATTTAGTCCTGGAATAAGACCTGGTTTTGACCCATGTTAGACCTGTTTTAGACCTGGTTTAGACTTTAGTCGTGGGATAAGACCCAATCTAGTCCTGGTTTAGACGTGATTTAGTCCTGGGATAAGACCTGGTTTTTGACCCAGTTTAGACCTAGTTTAGACTCAGTTTAGTCCTGGGTTAAGGCCTGTTTTAGACCTGGTTTAAATCTGGTTTAGACATGATTTAGACATGATTTTGTCCTGGGATAAGATCTAGTGTAGTCCTGGTTTAGACTTGATTTAGTCCTGGGATAAGACCTGGGATAAGACCTGGTTCAGACCCGATCTAGTCCTGGTTTAGATCTGATTTAGTCTTGAGATGAGACTTGGTTTAGACCCAGTTTAGTCGTGGACTAAGGCCTGATTTAGTCCTGGATTAGACCTAGTTTAAACTCAATTTAGTCCTGGTTTAGACCTAGTTTAGACCCAAACTAGACCTGGTTTAGACCTGCTTTAGTCCTGGGCTAAGACCTGGTCTAGTACTGGTTTAGACCTGGTTTAATCCTCTCAGCACAATTGTTGACAGATGTTTTGCACAGATCAAGTGTCTGAATGTTCCTGGTGGAGGCTCAGTCACAGTTTATCTCTTATCTTTATTTTCAGCTCCAGACCGAGTGCAGCTCCACTCACACTACAAAAGCATTTCTTTTTCTTTCTGCAATAAAAGCAGGGAACACTCCCTCACCAGAAAAGTTACACAGTGCTGCTTTAAGAAAAAACAAAACAAAAAAGACTACGAAACGTAATGAGATTTTCCAGGCATCAATGGGTTAAATCACTCCAAGTAAATTAACTTCTTGGTTTTTTTATCAGGTCTAAACTGGGTCTAAACTGGGTCTAAACCAGGTCTTATCCCAGCATTAGATTGGGTCTAAATCAGGTCTAAACCAGATCTTATCTGAGCACTAAACCAAGTCTAAACCAGGTCTAAACCAGGTCTAAACCAGGTCTTATCCCAGCATTAGATTGGATCTAAATCAGGTCTAAACCAGATCTTATCTGAGCACTAGACTGGGTCTAAACAGGTCTAAACCAAGTCTAAACCAGGTCTAAACTAAGTCTAAACCAGGTCTTATCCCAGCATTAGATTGGGTCTAAATCAGGTCTAAACCAGATCTTATCCCAGCATTAGATTGGGTCTAAATCAGGTCTAAACCAGATCTTATCTGAGCACTAAACTGGGTCTAAACCAGGTCTAAACCAAGTCTAAACCAGGTCTTATCCCAGCATTAGATTGGGTCTAAATCAGGTCTAAACCAGATCTTATCTGAGCACTAAACCAAGTCTAAACCAGGTCTAAACTAGGTCTAAACCAGGTCTTATCCGAGCACTAGATCGAGTTTTAAGCAGGTCTAAACTGGGTCTAAATTAGGGCTTATCCCAGCACTAAATCAGGTCTAAACTGCTGGTGTAATAAGAAGAAGATTTGGAGGTCTAAACCAGGTCATATCTCAAATCTTATCTCAGGACTAGATTTGGTCTAAACCAGTTCTAAACCAGTTCTAAACCAGGTCTAAACCAGGTCTAAACCAGGCCTAAAGTAGATAAGAAGACAAAATGACCGTCTTTGTTCACTGTGAGTAAAATAGTGGAGGAGTTGGAGTGGGTTCAGGTGAGTTCAGGTGAGGAGCTCCGGCTCTGAGGACGAGGACTCCATTATGAACATCTTAACAGGATGTTCTGGCTCTTCTGCGTCAGCGGAAAACACTCGTCTGCTCTTCTGAACTCAACTTAAAACTGCATCATGCTTCACCGCATAAAGACGTTAGCGCTTTGTCGAAAAATATCTGAGTCAGATCTGTGAAGCTGTGACCTGTTCAATAAGAATGCCTGATTTCACCATTAAAAACACTAATAATTATATAAATAATCGAGTTTTTTTTAAATTAAGTATCATGATAAAAGCTTGAATAATTTGTAAAACATGAAATCATTTGTTTTATTACTATATTTTTTATGATGTGCACCCTACAACTGTACAAATCACCCTTATGTAACAGATAATACTCCCTACAACTGCACAACTCACCTTTATGACACAGATAACCCTATGTCCTGCTGTCCCTCTTGTATAAAGCTGAGATTTTATATTTTATTACTTATTTTTCTATTTTATTTTGACTCGCGCCTACACATTTCTATCTTTTTTGCTACTCATATAGAATTTATTATCACAATTTACATTTTGATTTGTGAGCTCCTGCGCCCAAATAATTTCCCTTGTGGCTCGATAACGGCGACGAGCGCGCCTACAGAGATGAGGTGAAATCACTGACCGGCTGGCGTCAGGAAAATAACCTCTCTCTAAACGTCGGGAAAACTAAGGAGATGATCGTGGACTTCAGGAGACGGCGCGTAGACCAGCACCACCCCATCTCCATCAACAACGCTGAGGTGGAGCAGGTCAGCAGCTTCAAGTTCCTCGGTGTCCACATCACGGAGGATTTGTCCACACACATCCGGCACAAGGACTTTTCCGTCTGCTTCCCTCTGGCAGACGACACAGGAGCCTCCAGCACGCACAAAAAGACTTAAAGAGCGACTATCCCCAGGCTGTCAGACTGCTGAACTCTCAATAACACCGCACTAAACTACTGCCTGCGATACATTATTCTCTACCGCTGCTGCACTATATGAATGTGTCATGGACATCACTACCTCACTGTCACTGTTATCTGTGCAATAACCTGCTCCACAACCCACGTGCAATACAATTATGTGCAATACGTTACTCGTCCGTGAGATACTCTACCCACACCTTATTTAATCCTACCTGCACCCTGTATGTTATATTTGATTACATTTTTATTATATCTGT
The DNA here is from genome assembly GCA_030686955.1 of Odontamblyopus rebecca. Taxonomy (NCBI): domain Eukaryota; kingdom Metazoa; phylum Chordata; class Actinopteri; order Gobiiformes; family Gobiidae; genus Odontamblyopus; species Odontamblyopus rebecca. The sequence goes on from CM060662.1 coordinate 33,656,884, forward strand.
ATTTTATTATATTTTATTATATTTTTACTATAGTGTTTACTTATTTCCCAAACACTTTTTTAACAGTACTATTTATTGCACGCTATTGGTACTTGAATATCTTAGCGAGTCAACGGTTCATCCCGAGCATTTCATTGCACTGTAAACCTTGTGTTGAACCTGCATATGACAAATAAACAATCCTGAATCTTGAATAAAGTCAATCTAAGTCTAAGTCTAAGTCTAAAACCAGCAGGTGTCAGCAGTTCTCAGACCAAACTTGAAAAATCCCACCTGTGAAAACCCCCCAGAAATCGCTCATTTGATGGCATTTGTCCAGATCTGATTTATAACTCTACGGTGAGTGTGTGGAGCTTATGGGGCGAGTGTGGAGCGCGTCTGACCGAGAGCCCGATTTACGACGATGAGAAGAGTCCTTCAGAAAAACCAGGAAACATAAAACAGGTTTGAAAATCTCAGAGGAGGAAGGTCACGTCCCCGCTGCTTCAAAGAGAGGCCCAGACTACCTCATTATCGCCTCTTATGATCAGCCTGAGGAAGCACCGTGTTCTGCGCCGCGGCTTTATGGAGTAAAATGGACTCGTGAAGTTTAATCCACGTTATAATGTTGTAGCGTCACCAAAAACAGACCTGGAGTTGTGTTTTGGTTCATTCACACATGTTTGAGTGACGCTTTCTTATAAGTCTGTTCACATCGCCAAGGCTCAAAACGCTCTGCTCCACCTTGTGATGTCATGAAGCGATAGTTTACACGTGAACGGCTTTTTTTTGTTTTGTTTATTTTATTCATAAAGTATAAAAAGACGTTAACAGTGTCATAACATTAAACACAGAAGAAATGAATGAAAAGGAGCAGAAAGTAAAGTAGTCTTATGTTTTCTGCCCCTTTCCCTTTATCCCAGCACTAGATCGAAACTAGGTCTAAACCAGGTCTAAACTGGGTCTAAACCAGGTCTTATCCAAGCACTACATCAGGTCTAAACTGGATCTAAACCAGGTCTTATCCCAGCACTAGACTGAGTCTAAACTAGGTCTAAACCAGGTCTTATCCCAGCACTAGATTGGGTCTAAACTAGGTCTAAACCAGGTCTTATCCGAGCACTACATCAGGTCTAAACTAGGTCTAAACCAGGTCTAAACTGGGTCTAAACCAGGTCCTATCCCAGCACTAGATGATTCTAAACCAGGTTTAAACCAGGTCTTATCTAAGCACTAGACCGAGTCTAAACTATGTTTAAACTGGATCTAAACCAGGTCTTATCCCAGCACTAGATTGGGTCTAAAATAGGTCTAAACCAGGTCTAAACTGGGTCTAAACCAGGTCTTATCCCAGCACTAGATTGGGTCTAAACTAGGTCTAAACCAGGTCTTATCCGAGCACTACATCAGGTCTAAACTAGGTCTAAACCAGGTCTTATCCCAGCATTAGATTGGGTCTAAAATAGGTCTAAACCAGGTTTTATCCCAGCATTAGATTGGGTCTAAACTGGGTCTAAACCAGGTCTTATCCCAGCACTAGATTGATTCTAAACCAGGTTTAAACCAGGTCTTATCTAAGCACTAGACCAAGTCTAAACTAAGTCTAAACCAGTTCTAAACCAGGTCTTGTCCCAGCACTAGACCGAGTCTAAACTATGTTTAAACTGGATCTAAACCAGGTCTTATCCCAGCACTAGATGATTCTAAACCAGGTTTAAACCAGGTCTAAACCAGGTCTTATCCCAGCACTAGATTGGGTCTAAACCAGGTCTAAACCAGGTCTTATCCCAGCATTAGATCAGGTCTAAACCAGGTCTAAACCAGGTCCATTCATAAAGTAATAAAAGACATTAGCAGTGTCATAGCATTAAACATATGAGAAATGAATGAAAGGAGCAGATAAAAGACTGAGAGTTACTTTACAGCATTTTATCCACACACTGTAAACCCAAACATCCAATGTAATTAAATAGATTAAGATGTGTAAACTCAAAGTTTTAAAAATAGTCCTACTAACTTAATCATCATCAGAAGTTGCTGTAACATTAACTTATAAGGAATATGTTTTGGTTAAAGCTGCGGCTGTGGCTGCGGCTCTGGGTATAAGTGAGCGTAACTTAACATAGATCAGGTGCAACTTAGTAGATTTAAGTCATTAAACACTGAGAATGATGAAGTCCTGTTATTTCTATTGTTTCAAATAGGTGAGATGATTTCAAAATAAACTTCCTTTGTATAGTACAGGCTAAAATACAACACAGTTTCAAAGTGCTTCACCAAATAAGTGAACTTATCCCCGTGGTTTGAAAACTCCCAATTTTATGTGACAAAAATTTAAAAAATGTCGTTCCCTGAACAGAAAACTATGATCATATAAACTGCAAATATTTGAGTTGAGTTAAATAAGCACTTTTAATCCAAGCTTTTAACTTAAACTCAACTTAAAATAATTGATTGCCATGACTTTTCTGGGGGTTTTGTGGAAGCTTATTTGGGTTTACGCTGTACATTTCATTTCAGTCATAAGTATTAATCCGTGGCAAACAGAGATCATCACTTTTAAGCACAAGCGCATCGAAACAATGTTATTCACTGTTTTTTATAAAGAAATACAATTAATATGATGCAGAATTGAGTTAAGAGCTGCTTTTACAATACATTTCTACTCAGGAAAGACCAGTGATACTTCATTTCATACTGTACAAACAAACTGGGTACAGAAAATTCCCAAACATTTTCTGAGCCCGTGACCCGCAGCAGCTGGCGTCTCGTCAAACGAAACAAAATGAAGATAACAGTGGACGCTGTAATATTTCCTCTGTGCTCTGAGCGAGTGTTTGTGCAGCGGTTCCTCTCCCCTCTCTCTGCCCGGGCGTCGCCAGGGAACACTTTTAATTGGGAGCACTTTAACATGCAGTTTTAAAAGTCCACACGCTTGTTGTTTTTTTGTGCCGAGCGTTTCACTCGAGCGTGAAAATGTGCCGAGTTCAGCAGAACGTCTCGCTCAGAGGCAGAGGGAAGGAGGCCACAGAGCTGCTGGTTCATCATCACATGTGTGGAGGAGGAGGAGGAGGAGGAGGGGGGAGTTCAGGAGCTGAGCACAAACTATAACGCCGCAGGATTTTGGGGAAAGGAAATTGAATTGTCATTTTTGTCACACGTTTTGCAGTTTGATTTGTGATATCCAAGGTCACGTGACGCGGTTGTTGTCGTCGGCCGTCTTCAGGACATCATTGTGCGCTGTAGCCTGTTGGAAAATGATTCTTTTCCCCCACATTTTTATAGCCAATCCGGTTTTAACATTTAATTCACAGATCAAAAGCTGCACAGCGCCTTCTATCCAGAAAAAAACAATGTGTTTGGGGGTTTTCTCAGAACCAAATCACCTTTAATATCAATCAGTCAAACAAACTTGATTTATTAAGCACTTTTCATACAAAAAATGTAATACAAAGTGCTTTAAAACAATTAAAAACAATCCCACGTTTCCTTTCACCCACCCAACGCCCACGGCTGCCCAAAGAACCCAAACACACACACACACAAACATATTAACTTCCTAAAATACATAAAACTACACCTATTACACCTGGTCCCTAGTAATTTACAAAAAGACTGGAAATGAAAAGAACTGGTTCCAACAGGACAGTTTAAACTATTGCCCAAAGGTTTGGAAATGAAATCCTGGGTTTGGAAATGTTTTAAATGGTCTTATGAAATTGAAATGTGTCCTGTAACATTCTGAATCGTTCTGTTGCGCCGCTGTCCAGTCCAGGACTCCCTTGAAAAAGATATGAGTTGTCTCAGCGGGACTTTCCTGGTTAAATAAAGGTTAAACAAATAAATGAAACAGTAAAATGTGAGAAAGCGGCATCAGAGGAGCCGTTTACACCAGGAGCCGCCACAGGGCCCAGGGGAGAGATAAGGCCTAAGCACCGTCCCTCCACCAGGAGCCACTCCCGGTGCTGAGGGCTCCTGACATAGTTCGGTCATGTTATTTGGACGTTTATTGCCCTTTAACGTTTTTAGTTTTTGAGTTTTTAGTTTATTTATTTAATGAGACAGGGACAGTGCACAATCTACATTAACCTTAGCAGGAGAGATGCTTGTACCAGGTTGTAGCGCCAGTGCTAATTTCCACCTGTCGTCCCCGGGCAGGTCGATGTTATAGTTCATAAATGCAAACATACAAAGAGAACGTCTTTATAATGACCAGAGCGTCATTAAAATTCTGTTTCCTCATTCATACCCAGTTCTCTCGGCACCTTAAACTCATCACCTTTATAATAATGCATCAGTTTTATACAGCACTTTTCTGGACACTCAAAGACACTTTACAGAGCATTATTCATTCACTCCAGACCCTGTGGTGGTAAACTACTATTGTAGCCACAGCTGCCCTGGGGCAGACTGACGGAAGCGAGGCTTCAATCTGCACCACCACCACTATTCACACACACACCACTTTCATACTAGGCAATGTGGGTGATGTGTCTTGCCTAAGGACACTACGACAGATTTTGCCACTGGCGCCCCCCTGTGGCACCTGGAATTCCCAGTGTCTCCCATCCAAGTCCTGACCAGGCCCTGCTGAGCTTCTGAGATCTGACGGGATCAGGACCTTTATCATTCAATTCACTCTCTCCAGAACATCAGACTCTCTCCACACTCCTCAGTCACATTATGGGGCAGGTTTGGTTTGAAAGGAGCCATTTTTTCGCCAGGCGTGAGATCGTGCCATAGTTTGTCCATGTGATCAGCTCTGTCGGTCACATGTTCCACTGACGGACGCCGCGCATGAAAAGGCCGAGTTTCCAAATGCTGTTCTGCGTTTGGGGGCCCTGCACTCGCCTCGCACCGTGGATCGAGTGCCTCAGGAGGTGGTTTAGAGCTCAGGGAAACAAACTTTTAGCGGAGGAGCAGCAGCATCATGAATGATCTTATACAGCAGACAAACATTTGCAAACATTATCAGGTTTTCAAAACTTAAAACGCCATGTTTCACAAGTGTATGACAGTGGGGGAATAGCCGACTTTGACGTTCCGACGCTGAAGCTGCCTGACACGGCGCTTCACTGTAGGCTGTTAGTGCCTGTGAAACCAGACCTGAAACAAAGTGCTGATGCTCAGTCTGAGGGAAGTGTTGGGTTCACTGATCCCTCCTCATGGTGTTCATCCAGTCCTGATGACGTCACTGGGCTGTGATAGTTAAATAATCTTTTCTTTAGAGGCTTTAGCGCTCAGGGAGCAGACGGAGCGGCCACTTCGTTCCTCAGGATGACAGCACAAAGTATCTCAAAGTGTGATTTGATTTGACTGTGACGTATTGTTCAGTCCAATAAAAACAGCTGGACTGAAGATGTGGATGGAGATAAAAGCTTCTGACTCTTTCTTAAACGTTCCACAGGCATGACATGATTTAGTTTTTTAGTTTTTATTGCTTGTAAACGACCAGACTGCTCCCCTCTCCACAGAGCGGCCGCACAGTCTGACCCTGAATATGTCTCACCGCACACCACTGAGCAACAGCAGCGGTCCCCAAACTCGAAGGTCGGAGGATCGATTCCCGTTGTGTCCTGGGTGGTGGTGGTCAGAGCGGCTGCTGGCACAGACTGGGAGCTTCTGTCAGTTGACCCCGCGGCAGCTGTGGCTTCAAGGGTGTTGAATGAAGAATGACTGCAGTGTAGAACAGTTTAGTGGACTTTGACGAGCCTGTAGTACTGTATTATTACTACTATTACTACTATTTTTACTAACCCACCCTTCATATTGCTCCTTTAACCGTGTATAAGCTTAAAAAAAGTTTTAGTTACAGTCATTTTTGTTATGGGCATTGTAATCTTTCAAAATGTCACTTGACAAATAATAACTTTTCTTTCATTATCATTGCACATTGCTGCGTTCTGCAAAAAGTACTGAGCAGATAACAATACAGTGAACACAGTGTTACTTCCTCCAAGGCCACTGCAGGAGCGTGAATGCCGACAACACCGCGTTTCCTAAAGAAAAGATCCTTTATTCGCTCAACAAAGGAGTCTGAACATGTCATTTTAAAGAGAAGCTTTGGGGGTTTATTTGCTCTTAGATTTTATCCCGTTATTGCAGCACGGAGCTGTCACTGCTGAACAAGACAAACAACTTCCTCGGGTGATTACAGACAATTGTTTCTAAATTGTTCTCACCCAAAAGCATCTCAAATATTTGCTTGGTGACACGGTGCAAATGCATATGTCCAAAACAGAAGATAGATTATGTATCAAGTAGCATTTCTGTTTGGATATAACAACTGTAACACTTATTTAGTTAAGTCTAAGTGTTATATTTGGGTCTTTTGAGTCTCAGGACAAGTATCCAATCAGAGAGCAGGATGAGCCTCACATGACGCTCTCATTTGTGTTGCCAGTTTCGATGCTGAAATTGAGCTGGTTTAAACCTAAAATGTCTCTCTGCTCTGAACCTAAAGCTGAATTCTGCAGGTTCTGAGCTTCACATGACCAGTCAAAAGTTTGGACGCACTATTTCCTGAGGCCTGAGCACCAGAGGCTGGCGAAGGGCCTATTAGTATCGCAAAGTGATGTTACTTGTGGACAGGAAGTGAACTGATGCTCAGTGATGTGTCCGCAGTGACCAGGAACCCTTGCCATGACATGGAAATGTGCAAATGCTTTCCAGAAATGTACCATTTATTTGCTAATAAGGCTGTAAGGAAGTCTCACAATACGATATCGTCACGGTATGAACCTCACAGTGCGATATTTATTGTGACATTGTGGGAAAGCTCACGATATGTTGGGGAGGCTCACGATATTATGATATTCTACATAATAACAAGACTGACATTATAAAATGCTTTGACCAGTCATTTGGTGCAACATTTATTGTCATTAGGGATGGAACGAAATCCAAATCTCTCTGTACGATATTTTCACCATATACAACTCAATGTACGATATTTATTGCAATATATAACTGTGAATCTGCTACTTTTTCCTCTAAAAACACCTTCACAAGACTTAATCCAAAGAATGAAGATGTAAAAGTGCTTAGAACAGTTATTTCTTCATGTCGTCTGCACTGAAACGGAGCAAAGGATCATGGTCTATGTAGTTCCCTCTGTTTTTTAGCTATTTCTGCATCAGAACTGTTCATTTAAGCAAAGAGACTTGTGATTCGATATATTGTGATGGTCCACGATATTATTGTGAGACCTTTGACGATACGATATCACCATATTTCAGTTATTGTTACATCCCTAGTAGCTAAAAAGAGTTGAACATTGTTTCAGAATATTAATCTTATTTTTCTCTGACCAACCCCCCCAACTGAACAATGGAGAAAACTCACAAAACTTTGTCAAAACAAGACAATAATGCATTAGGTTATTGGGGCCAAAAATATTTGCACACAGAGTTATGAAAATTTCCTAGAATTTTCAAAATTTAGAAAACTCTGATTTCTGTTTTAAACCAACAAGAAAACAAATACATAAGATTACGTCTCGTACCAGGCATTTCTTGGTCATGTGGAGTCGTGTAGAGCGAGATTAAAGCTGCATTATGTAACTTTTCCAGTGGAGGGTCCGTCAAATGCTTCTCACTATGGAGATGTCATTGCTTTGTCTGGAATGTTTCCCAGTATGGCATTAATCCTTGCTGCCTATATGGAGACTATTATGTTGCTAACTATAGTTCTCAATATGAACCGACACACGGAGCACAGAGGACAACTTCTTGCTGGTTCACTCACTTCTTTATTGTCTGAACATTCCAAAGGTTACGGTTAACACATTACACCCTAATGGCGGTCTGCCCCCTTGTGGTAAGTAGTAGGTTGACACATCCAGATACATACACAACAGAGACCAAACCAGACCACGTCCCAGACCCTGCTCAGTCAGAATGTCTGTTTTAAAGTATTTTCGTGCTATAAAACCACCTGAAACTGACATTGAACAGCTCTAAATTCACACTGTGGAACATTTAGTGCACTTTTATATGTATATTTCCTTGTGGCTTTAATCAGTTCATGGACGATTGTGTCTCGTACCAAACATTTCGTGGTCATATGGAGCAGTGCGGAGTAAAATTAGTCTTTTTTAAAATATGTTCTTGTTGGGCCTCGTTTGTCTCACGTTCTTGAGCTCCTGACGGGAGTTTACAAATGAACCTGGACGTGACCCAGAAGCTTTTATTGTGGCGACAGAGCAGCCGTTTCCCGGGAGTCTTGATTCATGGATTTCCCACAGCGGCCGAGAGTTAAACGTCGTCCCCGTTTGTTTCTGCTCCGTTCTGTTGTACTGGGACTCGGACAGATGGAGAGAGAGAGAGAGAGTGTGTGAAAGAGAGGGAGACGATGGGAAAGAGGGAGCGTGAGGGGGTAGAGGAAGAGAGAGAGAGAAAGAGAGGAAAGAGAAATTAGACAGAAAGAAAGAGGAAGGGAGAAAGGGAAAGAGAGAGAAAAAGAGGGAATGTAAGAGAGAGGGAGGGAGAGAGACGAGGCAAGAGTGAGGAAGACAGTGAGAGAGGGGTAAAGGAAGAGAGATAAAGAGAGGGAAAGCCAGAGAGAGAGAGGAAGACGATGAGAAAGGGGGAAAGGAAGGGGGTAGAGGAAGAGCGAGAGGGAAAAGAGAGAAAAAAGGGAGGGAAAACAAGAGAGAGAATGAATGAGAGGGGAGAGAGAAAGGGGACAAGAAAGCGAGAGACAAGGGGGGAGGAGAGAGGAGGTAGAGGAGAAAGAAAGAGGAAGAGAAATTAAACAGAAAGAATGAGGAAGGAAGAAAGGGAAAGAGAGAGAAAAAGAGGGAACGTAAGAGAGAGAGACGAAGCAAGAGTGAGGAAGACAGTGAGAGAGGGGTAAAGAAAGAGAGATAAAGAGAGGGAAAGCAAGAAAGAGAGGGAGTGAGAGAGAGGAAGACAATGAGAAAGGGAGAAAGTAAGGGGGTAGAGGAAGAGCGAGAGGGAAAAGAGAAGGAAATCGAGAGAGAGAGAAAGAGAGGAGGAGAAAAAGAAACAGGAAGAGAAATTAGACAGAAAGAAAGAGGAAGGAAGAATGGGAAAGAGAGGGAAAAAGAGGGAACGTAAGAGAGAGGGAGGGAGAGAGAGCGTGAGGATGTGTGTGTGTGTGAAAGAGAGGAAGATGATGAGAAAGAGGGAGCTTGAGGGGGTAGAGGAAGAGAGAGAGGAAAAAGAGAAGGAAAGCACGAGAGAGAGCGAGAGGAGAAAAAGAGAGAGGAAGAGAAATTAGAGACACAGAGAGATCAAGAAAGTGAGACAGGGAGAGAGAGACGGGCGTAGAAGACAAAGAGAGAGAGAAAGAGAGAGAGAAAGAGAAATTAAACAGAAAGAAGGAGGAAGGGAGAAAGGGAAAGAGAGAGAGAGAAAGAGACAAGAAAGAGAAAGAGAAAAGAGAGAGAAAGAGACGAGAGAGGGAAAAGAGAAGAGGAGTGAAAGAGAAGAAGAGAGAGAAAGAGACAAGCGAGGGAAAGAGACAAGAGAGAGAAAGAGACAAGAGAGAGAAAGAGACGAGAGAGGGAAAAGAGAAGAGGAGTGAAAGAGAAGAAGAGAGAGAAAGAGACAAGCAAGGGAAAGAGACAAGAGAGAGAAAGAGACAAGAGAGAGAAAGAGACAAGAGAGAGAAAGAGACAAGAGAGAGAAAGAGACAAGAGAGAGAAAGAGAGAGAAAGAGAGACAAGAGAGAGAAAGGGAGAATGCAAACAAGAGAGAAGGAGGGATTGAGGGGGTAGAGGAAGAGAGAGAGGAGTGAAAGAGAAGAAGAGAGAGAAAGAGACAAGCAAGGGAAAGAGACAAGAGAGAGAAAGAGACAAGAGAGAGAAAGAGAGACAAGAGAGAGAAAGGGAGAATGCAAACAAGAGCGAGGGAGAGAAAGGAGGGAGCAGAGAGAGAGAGGAAGAGGGGTTTTCTGGTGCAGGAGTGACAGAATAAGGGCAGGCGAGTGGGCGGTGGGACAGTGGATCCAGAGGAGATGGAGCAGAAGGGAGCAGGACGACACCTGTGCCCCAGCAGAGGAGAGGGGAGAGGGGGGAACAGCTCTGCTCACGCCGGGGCTGCAAACATTTCCATTATTACCACCACAAAGAGAGAAAGAGACAAGAGAAGGAAAGAGACAAGAGAGAGAAAGAGACAAGAGAGAGAAAGAGACAAGAGAAGAAAAGAGACAAGAGAGAGAAAGAGACAAGAGAGAGAAAGAGACAAGAGAGAGAAAAGAGACAAGAGAAGGAAAGAGACAAGAGAGAGAAAGAGACAAGAGAGAGAAAGAGACAAGAGAGAGAAAGAGACAAGAGAGAGAAAGAGACAAGAGAAGGAAAGAGACAAGAGAGAGAAAGAGACAAGAGAAGGAAAGAGACAAGAGAGAGAAAGAGACATTACGATTACTGTAAAAGAGAAATATGACCTCCGCCTTTGGCCTCGGTGGGGCTGGAGGGACGAGTCGTAGAGGCTAAAACACAACACACAACACAGGGCGCTTTCCATTTTCACTATTGTAACATCTTAAGATTTGGATAATTATCAGACATTTTTGCACGTCTGTCTTGTTTTGAAGGTTTTGAACGGCCTTGCGCCTCCGCCACTGCAGGTTTTTATACGCAAGAAAACTAAGAACAGAGTCGATACCGGAGCATTAACCCGGGGCGATTGCGAAACACAACGCCGTAGGACGAAATTCAGCCAAATGGTGGCGTCTATTAGAGGTACAAATCAGGGAAGGCACTGCCAGCTAATGTTAGAAACTGTGATAATGATCTAAAACATTCAAGAAAACCTTAAAACACTGGTTAAAAACAAGCCAGTCGTGTCCTCGTGTTTAATCTCCATTGTTTTCTGATCACAAGTTGATTTTAATGTGTTTATTGTCACTGGTCTTTGTGGTTCATTGTCTGTCCACACTTGATATTATGTTTGTTTCTGTATGTCACTGTTTTATGGAGCCTGCCTTAGGACAGCGGATGCAATTTAGCTATTGTGCTAATTCTGGCGTATTTACATTGACGCTCACCTGCGGATATGTTGATTAATATGCACTGTCCTAATTCAATAAATAAAATAAAAAGACATAACCCAGTTTCACATTATAACCTGGGCATTTGTTCAACTCCTGGGCACATACGGCCCTTTGTTTGGCTCTGACAGGCCTGTTTAAGCTCATTTGGGATCAGAAAATAAACATATTTTATCATTTTAGCTCATGCACGGACTAAAGCTGCATTGCTTTTATTTTAGAGGTGTTTTTTTATGACAGTTTTTGTACAGCAGCCTCACTTTTTCCGTGCTTAGTCATAACAAACTCTTACCAGTCTGAGCAGCTTGTCAAAACACTGCCATTTACTGCGGTTTTATAAAGGAATACAATTAATATTATGCAGAATTGAGTTAAGCATCTACAGTATTTTCTGTTTCTCGTGTGGTTCCATGGATAAAAATAAATGCCCCCCTCACATCTCAGTTTGGGCAATAGACTGGACCAGCACGAAACGTTTTTGGCTTTTGCCTCATACATTCAAGCAGCCGGAAGGTCCAGTTGAATTATTTCTCTGTAAGATAAGAGTCATTCTCTCACAGTCAGAGGTTGAATTGATTTCCAATGGCGTATTACCGTTTTACTGGCAGCTGTAAGACCTGCGAGTGACATACGACGGTTATTAAAGCTGAACTCCGCCACGTTTGAAGCTAAAGTCCGTCGCTAGAGGTGGTGGAATTCTGTCAGAAGCCAAAAAAACGGCACAGATCAGTGTTGCCTCGGCGGAGATCTCACTGTGGCAGTGAGTCTGTCAAACTAGCATAGTGATCAGGGCGAGGGCTTAGCTTCCTCGTAAAACGCCAATTAGCAAACAGAAGAAGCTTAACACCACTTTAACCCATCTGACAACAGCCACGAGTCGAACAAACAAAACGCTCTGCCTGGTTCACTCATTAGTGTCTGGAAATGTTAGAAAACAACTTTATAAGCAGCCTTACACTTAACTTGAGCTGCCAGAAGCAACAAGTGAGGATCGACTACTGACTGTGAAGTTGTTGAAAGAAAATGGTTTGGGAATGTATTTTTTTAGCGTATGTCAAAAAATATAAAATAAATCGTAAATAAATGGGATTAGAAATGACATTGGTGATCGAGTCTTTTGGGCTTTGGTCTGTGCAGTGGGAAATCAACAGAGGGAAGTGTAAGCTGCTTATGAAGTTGTTTTCTAACGTTTCCAGACACTAATGAGTGAACCAGGCAGAACGTTTTGTTTGTTAGACTCGTGGCTGTTGTCAGATGGGTTAAAGTGGTGTTAAGCTTCTTCAGTGTTAAGCAAATTGGTGTTTTACGTGGAAGTTCAGAACTTGCCCCCATCACTACACTAGTTTGTTGCCTTGACAGACTCACTGCCACAGTGAGATCTCCACCGAGGAAACACGTTTTTTGTCCGTTTTTTTGTCTTCTGACAGAATTCCACCACCTCTAGAAATGAACTTTAGCTTCAAACGTGCCAGAGTTCAGCTTTAATTGTCAGATTTAGTTTGGACATGTCTGGCAAAAGAAACCTGTGAGTGTAAGGTATGGTTATTCCTACTGTGATTGTGTGTTTTTGACAACCATAACTGTCCCCTATAGTATCTGAATATGCTGAATTAATAATAAAACGATATATATTAGAACATAGATCAGAAAGTAGCATAATACGTGCCCCTTTAACACACATTTAACAAGCTGTGTGCGTCTTTTCTTGTGCAAATATATTCTCGATTAACATGACTTTGAACCCTCCGTGGGCAGGTGCAGTGCGCAGACACAGAGCACTTATGAGCTGAACTCTTTGTGTCCTCCCTGTGTTGCCGTCCGTCTCCGCCCCTTGTCCCGGGTTTCCTCCTGGAGCTGTCTCATCCACTCCGCACGCTCGCACTCTCAGATCGGACACAGACGTTTCCATTCCCCCCCCCCGTCTCCTTCGGGTGCTGCTCCATTAGCATTTCAAAGGCGCACGGTCCCGGGTCACTCCCAGAGGGTGGGACTGGATCATCTTCATTTCCTCTGCACGCCGCACCTGTCTGAATAAAAGCCCCCTGCCTTTTACGCTGTTTATTTGTCGTGTGGTTTGATCTGGTAAAACTCGGGATTGGGCCGTCACCAGGAGATAAACGAGTTGTACGTACAGTTGATGATGAAACACCTTCCCCCACCGTTTTCTCCAGCCAACCTGAAAAATATCTGGTACTTACGGACTAATGTTGTAGTCAAAACTGCACTAATCGAGACCAAGACCAGTCCCGAGACCACAGGGTCCCGAGACCAGGACAAGACCAAGACCTGTGAGGATCGAGATCGTGACAAGACCAAGACTTTTAAAGGTCGAGACCACGGCCCATCAAGACCAAATCAAGCCCATCTTTGTCATTTCCTACATTTATTTGTATTTTACAGTTTTTTTTTAGCACATATATATCAATGTTTTTTATATAAATCTATCTCCATTTGATCTGGTTAATGTTTATTTATTATTTAATGTGTCTTTGTAAGTCAATTAAATCAATCAATTCAAATACTGTCTGATACATTACTAAATACTAATAAAAAACAACACTAAATACAATAAAAATACAATCAATCAATTAAATACTGTCCCACTCTAACTGTATATGTTTAACTGTATGTTTTAAAATAAGCTAAGCAAACTGTGCTGCACTTAAACACTCTGTGCCTCTTTTGGATCCTCACCCACAGATTGAGAACCCCTTCTTTATTTCCACTTTCCACTTTTTCCCTTTTTTTTTTTACATTATCTTACAGGTTTTGCAGTGATATTCAGCAGGCTGCACATTTACCGGCCTTATAGAAATATGATCACACGCACCGTGTTTCAGACCTCAAGTCCAAGACAAGACTGAGTCCAAATGCGCTCAAGTCCGAGACGAGATTAAGACCGTAAAAAAAGCGCTCTCTCGAGGCGAAAACCGAGTACTACGACACTACTATGGAGCTAACTACTACTACTACGAACAATAGTAGTGCAGCGTTATCCACCATAAACCGATCGCTCGAACTTCATGTGATTGATTGGCTGCCAAAAAAAAAAAAGAAATGCATCAAACGGTGTCATAAAAATCCATAAATAAATGCACGGACACAAACGTGTACGGCGGTTTGTAAATTCAGCATCATCAGTTTGCAAATGAACGTAACTGCACTGACATTTGTGAATCGAGAAAAGCTTTTGGAAATGCTGTTACATTTATTTCTAATTCATGCATTACAGTTTATTTGTGAATGTCGTTACATTTATTTCTGGACCCAGAAATGTATTTGTGAGTGGGGTGTTATTTATTTGATAAAAAAGACACTAACCTGTCCATAGTTTTCTGTTTGAGAGAAGAACTCGGCCTAATTATGCAGCGCTTGTGCGTTAAAAATGTGTGAATGAAACAAACACACAGCTCCAGGTCTGATTTTCATACAGCATTAATCAAAAAACAGAGCAAATCTAGACTTGGTTTGGTCCGACACTAATCCTGTTCTAGTCCTGGTTTAAATCCTGGTTTAGTCCGAGGTTTAGTCCTACACTAATCCTGTTCTAGTCCTTTTCTAATCCTGTTCTAGTCCTGGTTTAAGTCCTGGTTTAGTCCTTGGTTTAGTCCGAGGTTTAGTCCTACACTAATCCTGTTCTAGTCCTTTTCTAATCCTGTTCTAGTCCTGGTTTAAGTCCTGGTTTAGTCCTTGGTTTAGTCCGAGGTTTAGTCCTACACTAATCCTGTTCTAGTCCTGGTTTAAGTCCTGGTTTAGTCCTTGGTTTAGTCTGAGGTTTAGTCCTACACTAATCCTGTTCTAGTCCTTTTCTAATCCTGTTCTAGTCCTGGTTTAATAAGAATAAGAATAAGAATAAGAATAAGAATAAGAATAAGAATAATAATAATAATAATAATAAGAATAAGAATAATAAGAATACATTTTATTTGAAAGCGCCTTTCAGGACCCCCAAGGACACTGTACAAGACAAAGTTAAAAACACATATTTACAGATAAAACAGAGTTACAGAAAACTGGATGATAGTGAGAGTGACTGTCCTGTGGTGTAGGATTGTGTGAACAGGTGGGTTTTGAGTCTGGATTTGAAAAGTGGAAGAGAGTCAATGTTGCGGAGGTCAGGAGGAGGAGCGGAGGGAGCGAGAGGGAATGGAGATGTGGAGGAGGTGTAAGGTGGGGCCAGGTTATGGATGAGGAGGATTTTTAAGTGGATTCTCTGTTTTATGGGAAGCCAGTGTAGTTGTTGGAGGACGGGGGGTGATGTGGTGGAAGGAGGGGGTCCTGGTGATGACGAGGGCTGCGGAGTTTTGGCGAAGCTGCAGTTTCCGGAGGGATTTGTTGGGGAGGCCACAGAGGAGGGAGTTACAGTGATCAATCCGGGAGGTGACAAGACTGTGAACGAGTGGGACAGAGGTGTGAGGAGTGAGAGATACTGCGGAGGTGAAAGTAGAGGCGGAGCGGGTGATGTTATTGATGTGGGAGTGGAAAGAAAGTGTGCTGTCGAGGATGACACCCAGACCCTTGACCTGAGGGGAAGGAAGGACAGTGGAATCGTGGATGGAGATGGAGAAGCTGCTGGATTTGGAGATAGTGGAGGACTTCAGTTTTAGAACGGTTAAGTTGGAGGAAGTTGGAGGAGAACCAGGAATGAATTTCCTGTAGACAGAGGGTAAGAGAGGTTGGAGGGAGAGATGAGGAAGGTTTGGTGGAGCTGTAGAGCTGGGTGTCCTCCGCGTAACAGTGAAAGTGAATATTGTGTTTACAGAACAGAAGACCGAGGGGAAATTGATTCAAATTGAATCAAATTGAAATTGATTCAAACAAAACATTTTCAGGAGCCTGTGATCAGTACAAGGGTCCCTGGTCCTGTTTAGGTGATTTTCAACAAAAAGGTGAGGGTCACAGTCTAAAAACTGTGTCGCTACTGCAGCTTATGCCAGTAATGTTATTTCTTACTATAATTTTATTCGAAAAATCTGGACTGAGTGATACTGATACTGCAGAACTGTGAGCGGCACAACAGACTAAATGTGTTTCTTTGCTGCTGAATTTGCTGCAGTCCCGGTAAATGAACTTGGCCTCGGCTTCACCTCAGAGTTCACAGATTGTTCACAGATCTGAGCACGTTTAGATGAGTCACTCCACTAATCACGTCTCTCTGTTCAAATCTCCAGGGCCCTCGAGTGAGCGCCGTCTGGAGCCCGAGGAGCTGATTCTAGGTCACTACATTCACTCACGTTTAATGGCATTTGAGTTCATAATGAGGAGCACAAAGGTTACTCAAATGTGCAGAGTAGATTCATTTACTATTTAAAAGACTTATGCTGTGACCTGTTATATACCAGACGGGTGCTTTAGAGTCCTCTGAGTGATTGTGAAGACTGTGTTACTGTGCACAGCCTGGAGAAGATGTGCAACTGTTGTGTGCTGCAGTATTGTTGAAGTTGGTGATATCAGGTGGAAGGAGCAGGAAGTAACGTTATAAATGCAGAGTTAATCCAGTGTTAATTTAAGTTGTTGATGAATTCCAAGTGTCTCTGGCTTCAGCAGACTCAGTATCACGTGCACGACACACTCACTGTTGTGTGGACTGTTATGAGTGGCGATGGAGTGCTGTTGTGTGATTGACCTTTATCTTTGGCATTTTTCAACAACATGAAACTTGGCACTACTCACACCTGAACCATGACCCTCCCACCACACTGCCCCGCCCAGAATGTATAAAGTTAAAATAATACATTCTTTAAAAATTTTAGTAAATGAATACCATCACCATTATTATACACATTTGTGCAGTGACTGCAGACTGAACACTGACCTGAACATTGTAAACAGAACCGTATGTGGCCATATCAGCTTATCAAAGCCTGATCCCGTCAGATCTTCAGCAGGGCCGGACCTGGTTAGTACTTGGATGAGTAGTTATTACGTACACATTATTACGTACAAGTATATATCCTTGTACGCAATAATGTGCAAATTTCTTTGGTAAATAATGTGAATAAGTACAAATAATTGCACAATAGAATTTACTTAATCAAGGAACTTTAACTAAGAATTTGAAGGTGGAAATTTCTCTGGACACTGAGGGAGAGAGACAGAGAAAAAGACAGAGAGGAAGAGAGAGAGGGACAGACAGAGAAAGAGAGATTTTGGGGGATTCTGTTGGCGCTGGCTCCGGCTTCTCTCTGTGCACTTTAGATTTACAGTTTTGTGAGGATTCAGGAGCCTGATGTTTTGGTGATGGCCCCACAGGCCCTTGGTGCCCTACACACTGTGTAATAAGCAACGGCACTGACTCTACTCCTGTGTTGGAAAAGACTCTGATTAAACCCAGTCTTAAGTTAAGACCTTTTAGGGCCGTGTGCTGCCATAGCAATAAAGAAATATTCCTCAAATTGGCCTCATAATAGGAAACTCAACCACATAATTAGAAAAAGCTCAGTTTCTCTGCGCTGGAAACAATTTCAGAAAACCAAATGTACCAGAGTTTTACCCTGTTCCAAAATGTGAAAAATGAAAAAAACAAAAACTTTTCAGAGGTGCAAACTTATTCCCGTTTTCCTCACACATTCTGAATGAGGTTATAAGCGCGTTTCACAACTTTCGAAGCTACAGTTAACATTCTAACAGCTTCTTGGACAATACAAATAATAAATAAGCCGGCAGACGTCGTACAGTGGGCTTGTTTTGACCCTAAGAGCTGCTCTGTACTGAGGCCAAACATGAATCTCAATCTAGTTTTCCTGCTGCTTTATTGAAAAATGATAAAACTCATTTGGATAAGATGACCCTGCTCCTGTGTCGTCCTGACCTGCTAAACTGTCCACGTGCTGCTCTCAAGGACACTCCCAAAACTCACAGCGGCTCACACCAAAAGAACCACACTTCACATCACTTCACATCAGCACGGAGTTTATTTTAGGCTCGTCTTTTATGGAAACTCATGTCAAAGTGTTATTTTGACAGGGTCTGATTCTGTACAACTGTCTACAGGGAGAAAGGGAAAGAGGGATGAGAGAGGAGGGGGGACGGAGGGAGAGGACACCACGTTCCCAGGAGAAGGCCCGGCTTATCAGTCTCCCACCAAACCAAGGTCTCCCACTATCAGACACAAGCAGGACGGGAGGGAGGAGGAGGAGAGGAGGAAGAGGAGAGGAGGAAGAGGAGAGGAGGGAGAGGAGAGGAGGGAGAGGAGGGAGGAAGAGGAGAGGAGGGAGAGGAGGGAGAGGAGGAGAGGTAGAAGAGGAGAGGTGGTAGGTGATAAGGTGGGAGAGGAGAGGTGGTGGGAGAGGAGGAGAGGAGGGAGGAAGAGGAGAGGAGGAAGAGGAGAGGAAGGAGAGGAGGGAGGGAGAGGAGAGAGAGGAGAGGAAGGAGAGGAGAGGAGGGAGAGGAGCGGAGAGAGAGGAGAGGAGGAAGACGAGAGGAGGAAGAGGAGAGGAAGGAGAGGAGGGAGAGGAAGGAGGAAGAGGAGGAAGAGGAGGGAGGGAGAGAAAGGAGGAAGAGGAGGGAGAGGAGGGAGGAAGATGAGGGAGAGGAGGGAGGAAGAGGAGAGGAGGGAGAGGAGGGGTGAAGAGGAGAGGAGGGAGAGGAGAGGAGGGAGAGGAGGGAGGAAGAGGAGGGAGAGAAGGGAGGAAGAGGAGGGAGGAAGAGGAGAGGAGGAGAGAGGAGAGAGAGAGAGGAGGGAGGAAGGAGGAAGAGGAGGGAGAGAGAGGAGGGAGAGGAAGGAGGAAGAGGAGAGGAGGGAGAGGAGGGAGGAAGAGGAGGGAGAGGAGGGAGGGAAGAGGAGAGGAGGGAGAGGAGGGAGGAAGAGGGAGAGGAGGGAGAGGAATGAGGAAGAGGAGGGAGAGAAGGGAGGAAGAGGAAGAGGGAGAGGAGAGGAGGGAGAGGAGAGGAGGGAGAGGAGGAGGAGGAGGAGGGAGAGGAGGGAGGAAGAGGAGAGGAGGGAGAGGAGGAGGTAAAGACAGGAGAGGAGGTAAGGACAGGAGAGGAGGAAGAGGTAAGGAGGGAGGAGGAGGAGAGGAGGGAGGAAGAGGAGAGGAGGGAGAGGAGGGAGGAAGAGGAGAGGAGGGAGGAGGAGGAGAGGAGGAAGAGGTAAGAAGGGAGGAGGAGGAAAGGAGGAAGAGGAGAGGAGGGAGGAGAGGAGGGAGGAGGAGGAGAGGAGGAAGAGGACAGGAGGGAGGAGGAGGAGAGGAGGGAGGAAGAGGAGAGGAGGGAGAGGAGAGGAGGAAGAGGAGAGGAGGGAGAGGAGGGAGGAAGAGGAGGGAGAGGAGGAGGTAAAGACAGGAGAGGAGAGGAGGTAAGGACAGGAGGGTGGAAGAGGAGAGGATTAAGAGGAGAGGAGGGAGAGGAGGAGGTAAAGACAGGAGAGGAGGTAAGGACAGGAGAGGAGGAAGAGGTAAGGAGAGGAGGAAAAGGAGAGGAGGAGGTAAGGAAAGGAGAGGAGGAAGAGGAAAGGAGGCAGTAAGGGCAGGAGAGAAGGAAAAGTAGAGGAGGAGGTAAGGAAAGGAGAGGAGGAAGAGGAGAGGAGGAGGTCAGGACAGAAGAGGAGAGGAGGGGAGGAGGTAAGGACAAGAGGGAAGGAAGAGGAGAGGAGGAGATAAAGGCAGAAGAGGAGGAAAGGGAGAGGAAGAGGTAAGAGAAGGAGAGGAGGAAGAGGAGAGGAGGAGGTAAGGACAGAAGAGGAGGTAAGACAGAAGAGGAGGAATATAAATAGAACTTTTTGATAATAAATTGCATTTTTGTCAAAATATTTTGTTCTTTTTTGAAGAATAATTAACTGTGATTAATCGTGATTAATCATAATTCTAAAGTGTGATTAATCTGATTAAAAAAACTCAGTATACAATAAAGAAGTAAACAAACACCACAGTGACTGAAACGAGAGACACATGAACTAAACTAGTGGCTCTTTCACAAGTACAAGTGCAGAGACACACTGAAAACACAAAATGCAGACGGGCCAGGGACCAGGACTCTCACAACAGGAATCAGGACAAAAGAAATGAAAACAAAATCAGTTAAAACACACAAAACAAGTCACAACTGGAGGCCTGGGGCTGTACCAATCCCCCAATTCATACACAGAGTAATGCAAAGTGCTTTACAGAATCAGAAATCCATTAAACCAATAAAAAGCCTAAAATATTTCAGCTGACGACATTAACACCGGACCATTCGGGGGTGAAACATGTGATCTGTTTTGGCAGATGTGTAATTCCACTTCCACTGAGCTGCGATCAGTGAGTCAGTGTCATGTGCTCAGAGTCGTCAGCGTCTGTCAGCTCCAAACTCATCACCACATCCCGACACGGAGCCTTTAGAGGAGCTGAAATGTGCTCCAGTCGGAGTATGAGAACCTCAGTGCACTGTTTTAGTGGTCCCAGACTCAAATACAAATACAAATGTGCAGAATCTGGACACAAAATCTGACTTTTTAAGGTCCTAAATTACGGAAACTTCCCTCATGTAAGATGTTTTTTTGGTCAGTGTTTAACTCAATACAGTCTACATACATTATATTCAGTTTGAAGCTCATAAAATGGAACATATTCAGTTCGGGGTGTAATGATTTCGAAGTCGTGGTGTAATAAAAGCTATAGGACAAGAAATAGAGATTAAAAAAACAAAACAAAATTCACTATGTTTCATACAAAACACACGGCAAACATGTATAAACAACTTTTTGGACTAAAAAATGCTTAATTTAGAGGCTTAGCTACAAAAGTGCAAAATATCAAGTCTGTAAATAAGCTAAAAATATCCTTATCGCCTCAAAACAAAAAAGTGTAATCGCCCCAGGATTTTACCGGTGCCAGTCATGGAAACAGCTCCTGTCAGGTCCAGGGCCAGAGCCACAGCACTTCCTGCATTTATTACAGCTACCGACCTTGGTGTGATCATCAATGAAAATTTGAAGTTTGGCAAGCAGATAAATGCAGCGGTTAAATCCAGTTTTTATCACCTGCGGCTTTTATCCAGACTCAAGTTGGTTTTATCTTTTCGTGATTTGGAGCGGGTGATCAAGGCTTTTATCTCTACACGTCTTGACGACTGTGATGCTCTGGACACTGGTATGAACCAAGTGAACCTGTCGTGCTTACAGTTAGTCCAAAATCCTGCAGCACGTCTTTTAACCGGCGCACACTGCAGAGAACACATTACACTTATTTTATCCTCATTGCGCTGGCTCGCCGTTCATTGTAGAGTTGATTTTAAAATGTTATTGTTTGTTTTTAAGGCACTTCGTGGACGTACATCTCGGACCTCATTGCTCCTGCACTGCTTCCCGCACTCTGAGGTCTGCTCCAACTTTTCGTCCCAGGAACGAGACTCAAAAGTCGGGGTGATCGAGCCTCTGTGGTTGGCCCAAAACTTTGGAACGCTCTCCCCACTCACATTAAGAAAGTCCCTTCAGTCGATTCTTTTAAGTCTCGTTTAAAAACACACTTTTACTCACAGGCTTTTAGCACAGCGTGAGACTCATGTGCTCCTCTGACTTTGTCTTGTCTTTTATTTACTTTATTTGCTAGTTTTCTATTTGCTAATTTAGTATTTTAAGGTTTTTTATTTATGCTTTATATTAATCAATGTGTTCATTTATATTGTGACACACTTTGGAGACTTTGTGTTGGTAAAATGTGCTATACAAATAAAGTTGGATTGGATTTAACTTCAAAAGATCCTCAATGTAGCCATGAAAATAATTGGCTGCAATAACCATCCATCCTTGCAAACCATTTTTGAGGAAACAATACTTAAGCTAGCTAGGAAAATTTCTACCAACCAAAACCACTTTTTGTACTCAGAATTTGATCTTTTACCGTCAGGCAGACGATTCAGAGCCATCAGACATAAAACTAACCGTTATAGGTTCTCATTTATCCCTACAGCGATCACTTTCTTGAATAAGAACTAGTTGTTCTGCATTATTATTCATCATATTATGTGCCCTTGGTCTTTTAGGTTCTTATCTAATGAATTGTAAGATTTAAACATTTAAAGCAGTATGTTCAGATTTTAATTGTTGTTGCTCAATGAATTGGATTTTGTGTGCGGACAAAGACTACTTTTAATGATTTTTTTAAATTTTTTTTTATTTTATGAACGTGGACTTTGGATAATTGTATTTATTAATATTTATTATGGTGGACTTTTGGATTTGATGAATTTAATGGAGCTTGGATTCAATGCTGCCAGGAAGCGGATATTGTATTCACAGTGATCTATTTACCTATTGTATGTTTTTATGACCGTCTTTGTATGTGAATTTGTATGTTCTGCAGTTTTGGTGGTGCTGTGGCCCAAGACAAATTTCCTTTCGGGGACAATAAAGTTTACCTTACCTTACCTATTTCCAATTTTTCAGTTACTATGAACATAGACACTCAGATCATACGACCATCTTGACTCAAATCAAAATGGCTGGAGCGCATGAGTTTGACAGAAAACAAAGTTCCTATTGGACACTCATTTTCTTGACGTCTGCAAATGTGTTCGGAAAGCCATGATTTTCAAGGAATATAGTAAGTTTCTATCTTTTATGGTTGTAAAGTTCTGCGCGGTCATATAAAATATATTCCCTGGTATCGTATACAATAGCGTTGGTCTGGAAGGGTTAAACATGTGTGAATGAAACAAAACACAACTCCAGGTCCGTTTGTGATGACAAAACAACATTAGAACAATATAATAGATCAGAAAATAACGTAATATGGACCTTTTACGTTGATGTAACTGGAGTGAAACTTGCTATGGTGGCTAAATTCGCTTAATCCTTTTACAATTTACACTAAACAAGACTGTTTTATTGACTATTTTCCACTGCTTTTTTAAAATAATAGTGATGCAATGCAAAAGTAGCTGTAAACTCATATATAAAACCATTATATTTCCTGCCCAGTTGGCTTTTGTTACAACTTAGAAAAAGCTGAGTCAAAGTGAATAAAGCGCCTGTGGATTCATTTACGGTATTGGCCTCTTTCCATTACACAAGGAAAGGGCTGAGATATACAGTAAGCCGTGAAAAACGCGCAATATAAGTTCAAACAAGATCTCAGTACTGGAGTTTTACTCGAAACTTTAAGGACCAAAGTCATAAACATAAAATAAAACCAAATAAACAAAGAAATGTTGACAGAATTGGGTTTCTAAAGCCAAACGTAAACTCTGACCAGGATTCTTCACTTTTTCAACCTTAAAAGTGTAATGTGTAACTTTTTAGTCTCTTGTTTGTCTCTGTGCAATGTTCCACAGTATGGCTTTAATGACAACTGTTTTCATCTCTGCAGATCTGACCTGTAAATTTCCCAGGCCAAATTTCCTCATTGTTTCAATCACATAGGTTCAAAATGTTCTGTTCCACCTTGTGATGTCATGCAGTGGTAGTTGTCAAGTTAACAGCTCCTTTTTACCTTCAACTCAGCTGATATTTGGCAATTCCGAGGCTGTGATTATCAAGATGATTCTAGTGAAGGTGTATGGAGTGTAAAAACACAGTGGAGCACATCCTGTAATAGCACATGACATCACAAGATGGAACAGAGTGTTTTTCAGTTTGAGGCTATGTTTACACCGTAACGGTCAAATGCAAAAGTGCGTTTTCCTTCTCACTCTTAGGGCCTGTTTACACGAGAATGCTTACGGGTAAAAACAACAAAATATTTTATCGGAGGTGCCTTTCGTTTACACGGTGACGGCGTTTTTGGGGGCCAAAAGCGCAAAAATCTGAAACCACCCTCCAGAGTGGAAAAGTTAAATACGCTCCGCTGTAGCGTTTCCGTGTAAACTGCCCAAGATGCAAAACTCTGGTCAGATCTGCTCACGTTGCGTACGCGTTTATGCCACATAGATGCAGCAGTACAGGGAAACAAACATGGCGGATTTGTGTGATACCCATGCGTCAGATCTCCAAGTTGCTCTGGCAGCTGTAATAAATATACAAGAGGCATTCCAACAAATGCATAGAGTGTGTATACATGCTATTACTCAACAGAGAAGGATCTTGAACCACCTCCGTGAAATTCTGGACACACCAGTTCGTCCCAGGCGAGCCAGATTGCTTTGGACGAGGCCTGGGAGAACCAGTCGATGGTGGGACAACATTGTGGAAGGAGTAACTGATGAGAATGCGTGGCGTGAGAACTTCCGTATGTCCAAAGATCCCCTTGTTGCCTTAAGTGAAGAACTTTGACCTTACATCGAGGGTGTAATGAACATGAGAGCACCTGTCGGAGTCTTGAAAAAGGTTGCTTGCATGTTATATTATTTAAGCGACAAGGGGCGGCTAAGGAAAACTGCAAACGCCTTTGGCTTATCGCGACCAACTGTGTCAATCATCGTCAGAGAAACATGTAAGGCCATAACTGCTTACCTTGGTCCAAAGTACAGCCAGTTGCCATTTACTGTGCCCGAAGCCGAGCAGCTCGTTTCCGGATTCCTGAAGGATCATGGAATGCCCCAATGTTTGGGAGCAGTAGATGGGACTCACATAGAAATTAAACAACAAGCCGTCAACGCCATGTACTACATCAACAGGAAGGGAAAGTATTCCCTGAATGTTCAAGCTGTCTGCGACCACAAATATAGGTAGGCTAAAGCTTTTCTGGTTTTTCTATAGCCCATGTAGGTTTTGGACACAAAACATTGCATACTGCAGAAAAAACAAGTGTTCCTGTTATACACTGCAGTTTTTAATAAGGGTTATTGTATACAAGTGACAACACTTTGAATTAAACTATGCTATTGGCTTGCCTTACAGATTCATGGATGTAGTCATAAAATGGCCCGGAAGTGTCCATGATGCGCGTGTCTTTGCCAACTCCAAAGTGAACACCTATTTGAAGACCGGGAAGATACCTCCTCTTGAAAAGCAGCTAGTGGATGGAGAGGAACCCATACCTGTCTTTCTCTTAGGAGACCCTGCCTACCCCCTTCTCCCTTACCTGATGAAGGAGTAGTCAAGTGGAGTCTCTACCCCATCAGAGCAGTACTATGGACTTTGTTTGTGTAGGGCCCGTATGGTAATAGAATGTTCATTTGGTCGTCTCAAGGCCAGGTTTTCAGCCCTGAGACAGCCCATGGACATAAATCTTACCGACCTGCCAAGTGTCATATATGCTTGCTTCATGCTCCACAATTACTGTGAGGCCTGGAATGACACTGTGGACCCCCGTGTTGAGCAGGAGGCCATACAGTGTGACCGGGATCTGCAGCCTCCCACACAAACAAACAGCTACCTAACTGACTGCAATGAGGGAAGTGGAAAGAGAGTGAGGAGAGTCTTCACCAAATATCTTGACCCCTAATGGCCTTTGGACAAGACTGCACTGGTGAACAGTGCCCAAGGTAGCAGACTACTATGTTTTCTACAGTATGACTATGTTCTCTACAGCACTGTATGTTCTCTACAACGATATTTACATTAGGTCTTTTTCAGTTTAACCAACTAGCACCTTGTTCCCTTGTTGGTTCATTTGTATTCATTATTGAACATTGATCCTCGTGTTGCAACATCAGCTTGTTCAGGCTGCAAACTTTTACTGCAATAGTCAAAAAACAACAACAACAACAACAAAAAGGAAACGAATAATAAAGTGCTATATTAACGAAAGCACAGAGTGTCAATGTTTTTTACAAACAGAAACAGAACAGACCCTGGTAAATATGGTTAACGGAAGTTAGGCATGGTAATGATACTGTAGACATGAAACACCTGCAATTAACTTAAAGTGCTTAAACAGTAGTAGTACACAGGTACAGAACAAAAATTGTGCAAAAAAATGTAAACAAATTTTGTTTGTTGTTTTGGTTTAACTTACAAAGACAAAAGATCGAGGTCCTCCTCATCAGTGTGTCCCTCCAGTATTTGTCTGTAGTGTTGAATTGCAGGGCCCATCTGCTTAACTGTGTGCGGATGTGGTATGGTAGGGGTGTGTATGAATGTGCTGGGGCCATGGGTGGGGGTGTGTATGAATGTGCTGGGGCCATTGGTGGGGGTGTGTATGAATGTGCTTGGGCCATGGGTGGGGGTGTGTATGAATGTGCTGGGGCCATGGGTGGGGGTGTGTATGAATGTGCTGGGGCCATTGGTGGGGGTGTGTATGAATGTGCTGGGGCCATGGGTGGGGGTGTGTATGAATGTGCTGGGGCCATGGGTGGGGGTGTGTATGAATGTGCTGGGGCCATTGGTTGGGGTGTGTATGAATGTGCTGGGGCCATGGGTGGGGGTGTGTATGAATGTGCTGGGGGCCATGGGTGGGGGTGTGTATGAATGTGCTGGGGCCATGGGTGGGGGTGTGTATGAATGTGCTGGGGCCATGGGTGGGGGTGTGTATGAATGTGCTGGGGCCATGGGTGGGGGTGTGTATGAATGTGCTGGGGTTGTGTTGTATTGGATAGGTAGGGAACGGTTTACTTGAGGTTGACACAGGTGTCTCACCAGGACATCAAAACTGTTGCTCATTCTAACTTGAGCCTCTGCAATCGTGTCCAGCCTCGCACTGTTGCTTCTCTCTTTCTCTATGATATCGACAATCTTCCTCTTCATGTCGAGGTCGGTTTGCACCTGATCCACACGAAGTTTCTTCTGGAGCCTTTCACTTCTGTGGCCGTCGAGCCTTGCCTTGAGAAGAGCAGAGAGAAAGAAACATTCATTAGCTGATTAGCTTTGGTATTGACAGTCAATGTAGAAATACACATTGTTAAATATTCCAGTAAAAGAAATTCTACTTTTAACATTTCCACTTATGGAAGTACAAAAGCAGGCCTAATTGCTTTCATATGTAAGGTAGTTATGGTAATGTCAATATTTTGCAAAAGCCTCAACAAGCTACAGTAGTCATAGATATAACAACAGCACGTAACACCATTCTCTAAAGCCTTGCTTATAAAAAAATACATGCTCTGTGATGTTTGATATCAAGTAACCTTGAATTTTGACAATATACCCCCCAAAAGGAACAAAGAAAATATGAACTTCATTACAGTAATTAAGTGTACTCCACAGTTCTTAGGTCTAACAAACTAAACAAAAACATACCTGAAGTAGGCCTCTTCGTCTCTGGAGTGGGGTCTGGCTACTTTGGGTCTGGGAGCTGTCACTTTCTTCTGTTTGATCAGATATGACACTAGACTCACTGCAAGAGTCCACAGTATCGCCGTTGATCTCGGCAGTCTCAACACCACACTCTAAAGAGGTGGTGGCTGGTGACCCACACCATATGTCGTTACACAAATAAAAAAAATGTGAGATAACTCGCCCATGGCCACTCATGCGTTGCGTATCCACGGCCTCCCTGTACTTACTCCTACTGGCTTTAAGCTTAGATGAAATTTGTGTTTTAATGATCTCGTCAGTTGCATGTGGATAGGCAGTTCCTCTCGGTTGTCCATCTGGGGGAGTAGGATACAGCTCTATGAATGCGGTCCATATATCCGTGTACTTTGTCTGGCAGGACTCCAGTCCACACCCTGTTGCGCCTTCGTTGCTTTGTAGTTTAACATGGTCTGAAGGAATAGTTCAACTTCTTCGTCTGACCACACGAAATTTTTTTTGCTAGCGGTAGCCATGTTTTGCTTTTCGCGGCGCAGATGAGAAGAAAGAAGATTCTGCTCATGCATGCGGACATGGCGGTGTTGTGTGATAATGTATCACAGCGCCACCTAGCCGCCTGGCATGCATACCCAATCGAATTCCACACACTTTTGCGTCACCGTATGCACGCAGATTTCCTCCCAAAAACGCTTGTCTAAACGCGGTATAAAAAGTGAAGACGCAACGCCACTTTTGCGTCTTCTGTTCAGACCGTCATCGTGTAAATGTAGCTTTATTCCGCGTTTACACGAGTGTTTTGGGTGGGGAATACTGCACTGAGGTAGTATCCACCCCAAATGCCTGTGTATAACATTCTGCTTCTCTACCTCCTCTTCTGCAGAGCATCAGTTCAAAACAACATGGTGAAGTTTTTAGTTTTCAGCTGTTCACACGGCGATGACAGCTTGGAGCGTTTTCAAGTTTTCCAGAGTTTTCAGACTTTTGCGTTTTCAACCCCCCAAAACGCTGTTGCCGTCTAAGTGATGTGGACATCTGGCAAAATGTTTTGCATTTTCCACTTGTTACCGTTATTGTGTAAACGGCCCCTGAGAGAAGAACTCTCTGTGTAAATCTGCAGGGTTTGTGTGTTAAATATGGGTGAATGAAACGAAACACAACCCCAGGTCTGTTTTTGACCAGGAAACAATATTATAACATAGATCAAAAACTAGAATGATATGGGTCCTTTAATGCTGCATTGTGGAATATTCAAGGCAAAGCAATTTCTCCATGGAAACAAGCAGATGGTGGACCCTAGAACAGTTCCGTAGACCATCTTTAATACGTTTCATATGCATTCAGAGGTGATTTGAGTCCAGTATTGAAAGGCGCATTGTGTAACATTTTGGTTCTGTATTATTATATAAAATATGAATCAAAAGCAAATTACTAAAGACTGTTACAGACTTTTCCACAGCCTGAGATCGTTTATCGTCACTAGTTTTGCGGAGTTTGCCGCCGTCAGCTGAGCGGAAATGACGTCCTATAATTACCGCAGAAATAATAATTAATAATTTTAGAAATAAACTCACACAAATGAAAATTGTCACAGCACAAAACAGCACAAACGAAATACAAACGTTTTCTATAATTTTCTGCCTGTTTTGAGGCTGTTTCACATTCTGAGGTTCTGGACGACGTCATCGGCCGAAAATAAAACTGCAAATATCTTAAGAACCAGAATCGCACAAACAAAACTTTTTGCAGCACAAAAGAAGCACAAACGATTGACTCCATTTTGGATGTTTTAGAGCATTTTGAAGCTTCCTGGAGGCTGACTGACCCCAATTTGACCTATAAAAGAATCGTTAATTTCTCCAAAACTAAAGAAGCACAAGCGAAACTTTTTGCAGCACAAACGAAGCACAAACGATTGACATAGTTTTTGTGTAGGTTTGCGTTTGATGGGAGGCCAACTTCACGGAGGTAGAAAAGTTACACAATGCAGCTTTAACCATTCCTGTAATAAAGTCTAAATGAGAAACTATTCCAGCCTGAGACAATATCCAATCCAATGTTTTGTTCCAAGAAAAAAAACTACTTTAAACTTCATTATAATGATTAAGCTTTTAGAAAATCCTCCTTCAAATGTTTGTCCTTGAACACATCTGAACCGGGCCTCTGAAAGCCTCTTCTTTTATGAGGCAAACTTTGATGTGGGCTCCTCATTATCTTCACTCATCTCAAGTTTGGAGACATAAAAGTGGGCAAAGTTTTACAATTATCTCCTGTACACACCGGATCCGAACTAAAGCTGAAAAAGCACCGTGTCTGTTTCTATTGCTGCGATATAGGTGGACACAGAATTCACCTAAAATAACTCGTCCAAGGACACAAAGGTAAAGCAGAAGTGGAGATAGAACCATCGACCTGGTGATTGTTTTCCATGTAAAGCCAGAGATGCAAGGGAAATCCAAACCACTACTGCTGACTTCTAGTGTAGGAAATGCACTTTTACCCATTTCAATTAGACATTAAAGGGAGGCATAGAAGAAGGCAGAGGAGGAGAGAAAACAATTAAGTTCAAACTGACTTTTATAACCCTTTAGTTTAGTTAACGGATTTTATAAGTAGAAAAAATAACACAGCAGTGAGAACCAGAGCGTCAACCAGAGGAGATTGTAAAAAAAAATGGTGGTGTCCATCAGAGGCACGAAACGATGGAAAACGCGACCAGAGCACATCAGAAACTGTGGCGATTATTCAATGTTTAAAACCAACCAAACCTGCACATACATGACGGTCGTCTTTCTTCTTGGGCTTCTTAAACTTTAAACTGTTGCTACTGTAAATAACCCAAGTGTCTGTTGTAATGTTTTGTATGTCACGTTCTGTCTGTTATTGTAACTTAACGTCTCTTGTGTGTTTATTGTTTACCTGCCTTAGGACAACGGAGGAAATTTAGCTCTTGTGCTAATTCCGGCATATTTATGGTAAAGCTAAAGCTGACACATGATTAATATGCACTGTCCTAATTCAAATAAATAAGTAAATAAGTTTGTTTTTGGACACTGTTTGGATCTGCTAACTTCCTCGTCAACCTGGAATCCTTAAAAGATCATATCCGACCCACAGTTACCAGCCTTGGCGTCGCCCTGGTTCAGTGGTTCTTAACCTGGTTCGACCGAACTCCAGGGGTTTTGTGAGTCAGTCTCAGGGGTTCAGGGGTCAGACTCACATCCAGCTCATATAATTCGTGATGACCTGCCCCGTTTGGCCGTTATTGGCTGCAGGAAATTTTGTGCGCGCAATAGTGAAGTGATGGTGTCGTGTAATTTCTTTCTTAATATTTTCCCTTCATACTAACTATACCCTCTCTCTCTCTCTCACCTTCTCCCTTTCTCCCACCTCTCTCCCTCTCTCTAATTTTCTCTTCTCTCTCTTCCCTCTGTCTCCCTCACCTTCTCCCTTTCTCCCATCTCTCCCTCTCTCTTTCCCTCCTTCCCTCTCTGTCCCTCCCTCACTCTCTCTCTCCTTCACCTCCTCCCTTTCTCCCACTTCTCTCCATCTCTCTCATTTTCTCTTCTCTCTCTTCCCTCTCTCTCTCTCACCTTCTCCCTTTCTCCCATCTCTCCCTCTCTCTTTCCCTCCTTCCCTCTCTGTCTCTCCCTCACTCTCTCTCTCCTTCACCTCCTCCCTTTCTCCCACCTCTCTCCCTCTCTCTAATTTTCTCTTCTCTCTCTTCCCTCTCTCTCTCTCTCACCTTCTCCCTTTCTCCCATCTCTCCCTCTCTCTGTCCCTCCTTCCCTCTCTGTCCCTCCCTCACTCTCTCTCTCCTTCACCTCCTCCCTTTCTCCCACTTCTCTCCATCTCTCTCATTTTCCCCCACCTCCCTCCCTCTCTCTCCCTCACCTTCTCTTCCTTTTCTCTCCCTCCTCCTCTCCCCTCTCCCCTCCCTCCGTCTCGTCGGTGTGGGTGTCATGTCTTGTGCGGGTGCGTCGTGTGTGTCTTGTGTGACACCCGGACTCATTACTGTGAACAGCGCTCCCCGCAGCGAGGCGCAGGTGCTGCAGGAGAGGCAGGTGCTCCTGTCGCCCGTCAGAGAGGAGGACAAGGGCCGAGCGGAGGAAATGTGCTGCCAGTATTTATCACACCGGCTTTGTAACACATCAGAGGTGTTACATTAGGAAACTTCCCCAAGGCAGATGAGCGGAGGAGAGGGGAGAGCTGTCCCGACGTGTGGACGTGAAGAAGGGAGAGGTTACAGTAGAAAGAGGAGGAGAGGGGAGAGCTGTCCCGACGTGTTGATGTGAAGAAGGGAGAGGTTACAGCAGAAAGAGGAGGAGAGGGGAGAGCTGTCCCGACGTGTGGACGTGAAGAAGGGAGAGGTTACAGCAGAAAGAGGAGGAGGAGGAGGAGGAGGAGAGGGGAGAGCTGTCCCGACGTGTGGACGTGAAGAAGGGAGAGGTTACAGGAGAAAGAGGAGGAGGAGGAGGAGAGGGGAGAGCTGTCCCGACGTGTGGACGTGAAGAAGGGAGAGGTTACAGCAGAAAGAGGAGGAGGAAGAGGAGGAGGAGAGGATAATAATTCCGAATAGAGGTTTACATGAAAAACACGTTAAATCGGCTTTATTTAATTCCGCTCAGCATCTGGGGGTGGGGAAGGTTCTGATTGGACAGCGACACAAACGTATTTCCGTCTTTGGGAAGAAAACACACACTTCAGCTGCTCCTGCCATTTTTATCATCTCAGTTTGTCGTTACGCCACCGACACAAACACGATCTAAACTATTTCCCAGTCGTTCCGATGATAATGAAGCAGCAGCTGGAGAATTCTCTCCTCACACTTTACGTCTGTGAGGTGAGGAGGAGAAGGGAAGAGTGTCGGAGAAAGAGGAAGAAGACAAACTGAGTCTGAGGCTGCCACACCTCAGCCCACTCCCACATCCCACTCACAAATCCAAAGAGAGTGGAGGAAAGTCCGAAGAGACGACTGGAGGAACCGGATCATTCGGATCATGTCAGAAGGACGAGCCAACGACCAGGATTATTTTGAAGAAGAATAAACATTTACATGATCGAGGAATAAATTAATTCGGCCTTAAAATTGGAAAAAACAACCAATCAATTGAATGAAAATGATTAATCAGACTTAAATCTAACCCCAAATAATCATTTTCATTAGGAATTAAGTATTAACATGGTATTTCTAACATGGAATTCAGTTTTATTCAGAGTTAAAGCTCTTATGTAAAGGTGGTTACTGTGGAAAATGCAGGCACAGCAATGACAAATCCACTGAAACAAGCAGGTGATGGACCCTCCACCAGGAAAGTTACAAAATGCACCTTTAACCAGGGAAGAAATAGGCTTTTCTCACATCTCCTTTGATACTGGCTCCTGTAGGACACTGTACAAATGCGGTAATAACTCTTGGGGTTAGTTAAAATCTGAACCAATTAAATCAGAAACAGGTTTTTCTCTTCTCCTCCCGCGGCCAGAGTAAAATGCGACCGTGAATCCACGCTGCAGCTGCTTTTCAGTCTCACCTCGGTCGCCACGTGATTAAAAAGCAAAGAAGAAAGACATGTGAGTATAGTAGAAGGCTGTGGTCTCGGGGTCAGTGTATTAGCACATTCATGAACACAGAAGAGGACCTCTGCACACCTGATTATTAAGATGGAGAGAGTGGGGATATAAGAGCTCTTCCCAAAGCTTTTATCGAGACCATTGAGAGTGAGGTGAGTTCAAACATCTCCGCTGCTCTAAGACGACACAAAACCAGCACAGAATATGAAATATGCCTCCACCAAAGAGATTTATACTGGGAATTATCTGCAATACATATATAACTTTATTGCCGATAGTTAGTCCAATTCACATACAATAAAAGAAAAATATAAGAAGGCAGATACAGAATGTCAACAATTATAAGAGGTATATAAGAGGTACTATAACACCAAAGCCGTCTCAGTTTACATATGTATCTGTAGCTTTTCTGAGGAATTACCAAAGCTGCTATTACTTGGTTTACTGAGTTGTCCAGGCGACACATAAAACTAAACATTAGCTGTCTTAAAAGTGCCTCAAAAGCTGCTAATCTAGTGGTTACAAACAATTGACTGGCTCTGTGCCACCGAGGGACTCGAAGACCTAGGACATCGTGTACAATTCCGAGGAATATGTTTTCTATAACCGCGCATAACTTTCTAACTGTAAAAGATAGAAACTTACTTTTTTCCCCTCTGAAAGTGCAGACATAGAGGTTTCCGTACATTTCTGCCTCATTATCCCACGTCATATGCACACTGCGTGTTGACGTGCGCAAAACGAGTGTCCAATAGGAACTTTGTTTTCTGCCAAACTCATGCGCTCCGTCCATTTTGATCGACCTAAACTTTGCCAAAGAGTGAAGTGAGTCAAGATGGTCGACTCCTCTTGAGCGTGTGTGTTTTGAACAAAAAGACGCTCTAAGTGCAGTTTTTTCTCAAATAAATGGCAAATTATGCATCTTGGTGTGTGTAATTGCGCATCATTTGCTATTTTTATTTGAAAGGTTTATTTCACTCAAAATGAACAAATCCAAATGTAATAAACACCAGGGAAATGCAGAAGTGCTGTGGCTCTGGCCCTGGACCTGACAGGAGCTGTTTCCAGGACTAGATCAGAAAAATAATGGAGCGATTACACTTTTTTTTTGTTTTTAGGGCAATAAGGAGATTTTTATTTTACTTACAGACTTGATATTTTGCACTTTTGTAGCTAGGGCCCTAAATTAAGCATTTTTTATGTCCAAAAAGTTGTTTCTACATGTTTGCTGTGTGTTTTGTATAAAAGAGTGTGAATTTTATTTTCCGTTTTTTTTTTTTTTTTAATCTCTATTTCTGGTCCTGTAGCTTTTATTACAGCCACATGACACAACTACAGCAGCAGATTGTGAAATAACAGGCTGGACTGAACAAAAGGAGGTAGAACACTTCATTATAGGGTAAAAGGGGCAGTTTTAAAAGCAAAATCAAGAAAAAAATCCAGGCGAGGAGAAATGTACTAAAATTGCCCTTAGGTCTTCGGGTTAACCTCTGCAAACTAGATTTCTTATAATTTGACCACAGTTGCGCGGTTTAGTGTGATACAGGAAACACTTCACAAAATCAGAGCACATGTAAAACTTCCAACACTTTTTTCAGTAGTTCGGCAGTGTTTACGTGCTCAGACTGTTGAGGGCCACGACGCGAGAGAGCTAATATAAGAGCTACAGCGATAAGTATATAAGCTTGTATCAGAATATATATAAAAATGATTGGAATTGATTTTTCATAATATCCTATTTTAAAGACCCGTTAATTGATTAGTCTAATTATTATAAGGTGTTATCACAGCATAAAGTGGAGAGTTAAAATTGACTCTCACAGAATCAATAGAGAGAATTATGTATTTTTAGGGAGAAAATTATGTATTTTGAGGTGCATACAATTAATTCAAGGTCTTACATCACGCAATATTGACTTTTGTGGGCCTTTGATTTACTCTGCAACACACAGGGGTAACAGGGGTGTCAAACTCATTTTGGTCCGGGGGCCGTATGCAAACTACTTTGATCCCAAAAGGGCCGGATCAGAAAACTCAGTTCTCTCTTCGTATTTTTCTCTGTGTCTCGTAGTGGTGTTTAAGATTATATTCCTCGAGCAACGCCACTTGTTCCAAACACACTGAGCACAGATTTCCCATTCACCTCTGTCAACAAATAAGAATTAGACTATTTTTCTTGGGAAATCCTGAACTCAGCATCTGCTTTTCTCATTTTTTGACATTTTG
Organism: Odontamblyopus rebecca; assembly: GCA_030686955.1. NCBI lineage: Eukaryota > Metazoa > Chordata > Actinopteri > Gobiiformes > Gobiidae > Odontamblyopus > Odontamblyopus rebecca. Next base: position 33,691,724 of record CM060662.1, read on the forward strand.
CTGATGAGGGTCACGGTCGACAGTCAAAACGATCGTCCTTTAAGAGCGTTTGGAAAGAGGAAAGTCTTCATTTGTGCTGCTCTGGTGGGAGTTGCAACGTACAGAAACGCTGGAGACGCTGCTATGCTAAACGGTGCAGAAAATTAACAGAAAAATCTGAAAATTTTAAGTATTTTAATAGAAAAATGAGCCGAGGGCCAGATTAAAGGTCTTGGAGGGCCGGATCTGGCCCCCGGCCGCATGTTTAACACATGTGCACTAGAATAACCACCTGTTGTTAACTTCTTAAAAAAATCTTTGAGGTTTTGCTTTCGTTCAGCTAAGATTGCCTCAGAAAGTCATCAAAATCTGATGCAAAGACGTTTCAACAATAGATTCTACAGCTAAAATGATCCAGATGATTCTAGTGAGGGTGTATGATAAGGTGGAACAGGGAAGAACTCAGCCTAAAAATACAAAACACAACCAGATACAATAAGATAAGATAAGGATACAACATAATAACATAAATCACAAATGTGCGTATTATAAACACTTTAAATTATGATCCAAATAATCTTTCTTATGGTTTAGTTAAGCTCTGGTTTGCACGGAGCCGTGTTTTTCTAAAGGGGACGTCGTTTTAGCTGTTCAGTGTCAGGAGATCGCGTGTTTCTCATGTATTTTCCGTGGACTTTTCTGACCTGCGATCGATGCCGTGTCGTATTGATCTGAACTGTGAGACGGCTTTAATCAAACACGTTCAGAGCTGAATTTGAATCAACCGCATCAGCAAAACACGGACGGACATCGCGTCAACAGGCCACAGGAGGAAATCCTCAGAACAGTCGGAGGAAACTGTACAGTACCACTTGATATAAAAACAATTTCTGTAATTTTTTTATTTATTTTAGATATAACTGGAGTCTGAATGCTGTAATAACAAAGATAGTACCACATTTAGTAGCTATGAAATATGTTTCTACGCTAATTATTGTATTTTCCGCCCAAAAATGCACGATGAAGACGAAAAAAACATATATAAGTTGCACTGGACGATAAGTCACATTTTTGGGGGGAAATTTATTTCACACAAGGACCGGACATTTCATCTCAAAAGGCGAATTATAGTAATAACAGAGCAGGGAACAACAGGCTGAACGTGTGTCTGGTGAGTTCACTTAACATATGAACAGTTATTCAGAAAACTCGAGCAGAAACAACAGAACAAGTTTACCGAACTCTCCATCTCACTCCAAATCACTAAATCCACTGAATTCTTCATCCTCAGTGTCACTTCTGAGCAACTCCAGCTAAATCCAGCTTTTAGCAATTAGCTTTTGTTTTCTTTATTGCAGTTTGAGTTTCCTCCGTTTTTCTCCAGTCTCGCTGCTGCTGCTCAGAAGACAGAAGTCGAGCTGCAACAACAGGACGCAGGACTGATGCTCGCGTCGTCTCTACACAAACCGAACTTATAACCACACGGCTCATTTGCATAAACGCTTTCAAATGTGAGGAAACTCCCACTCCGTAGATATTTTGTTAACATAACATTTCAAATTAACTCACCTTTGTCCGTATGGAACGTCGCCTAAATTATAGTCATTCTGGTTTAAAGAATTTAAGTGCCAGATTTTCCCAGTTTTGTCGAGCAAGATTTTTGTGAGGAAGGAATTCATCTCCTGCCCCAAATTGCCGCCTGGTCTCAAATAAACGCCTGATCTGTTAAGTGATTGAAACAAATAAACGCCCAGCTCTTATTTGGTATTTTACGTTTATCATGTTAGGAGGAAAATAATCCAATTTAACGAGAATAGACGAGTCCTGCCACAGCGCTGTGCTTTGTTCGAGGAGGTAACATGGCCATCACAGCCACGGTCTAACCCCGAACTCTGGGAAAAAAACACTAAAGAGGGTTCTGTCACAAAGGGAGGGTGTTAATAAAGTAAATTAGTGAGCATATTACCATGGCCGTCAACCTATTATTTATTCTGATAATAATATGTGCTATTAGTCTTTCGATTACCAATAAAATCATACTCACTGGTTAAGTCTAAAAGCAATCTGTAATTTTCAGTGATAAAAATGATTTAGTTTTCACAAATACATCTTCTTACCTGACCTTGTCTGACAATTTCATCCAAACCCAACACTTTTTGCTCGACCAAAATCCAACAAATGCAAAAAAACAACAACATGTTAGTAGATCTTTTGTAGATCTGAAGTCCATGAAAAGGGTCACAAACACTGAAACAGACAGAAATACATTTAGTTTTATACACAAACTAAAATGAAACAATACATATTGACAAAAAATATATGCCTATTGATATTTTGCAGCAGCAGGGTGTTGCGCTAACTCTAGGCACTACTCTGTCAGAAGCTGTTACTTTAGTTACTTTGATCTGACCTTTGGTTTGACAAAATCTGACCAAAAAGAACTGATTTATCTGGAGATTCAACAGATGAGGTGATTTGTGCTGTTAAAGAAATCACTCTGAAATAACAAGCTCGCGACAACAGTCCAACAGTTTTTAGTTTAGTTAGTCACTTTCACCTAAACAAACGCATACTGTTCACAGGCTCCTGAAAATGTGTTGTTTACATATTTTGTGTATATTTTTCTTGAGTTTTCAGACCATCGTAAACCTACAGGCAGAACACCCCCAGTGCGATGTCACTGGGGGTGTTACCATGGCCATACCGGTTTGTCAAAGCCTGATCCCGTCAGATCTCAGAAGCTCAGCAGGGCCGGGCCTGGTTAGTACTTGGATGGGAGACCGCTGGGAATTCCAGGTGCCACAGGGGGGCGCCAGTCACAGAAACTGTCGTTGTGTCCTTAGGCAAGACACTTCACCCACATTGCCTAGTATGAAAGTGATGTGTGTATGGCAGGACTCCCTTGAAAAAGAGATTAGTGATCTCAATGGGACTTTCCTGGGTAAATAAAGGTTAAATAAAAATAAAAACTGTACAGCAGGAGTCTCCAACCTTTTTCTTCCGGTGAGCTACCTTTATAAAAAGAAAATGCCAAAGAGCTACTAATTTTAGTGGTTACAGGAAATTGAGCATAGGAAAGCCTCAGATGTTAGACACCTTTAAAACACAAACCTTTATCCATTTATCAGTGCACAAAGTTAGGCGTCAAAATGATACTTTTACAACGGTAGTTCCTCAGATTTGAGTTATTCAGCACAATATGTATGATTCAGAAATCCTTTGATGAGCTTCTTGAAGGGGGTGGAGAGTGACTGATATCTCCCGAGCCACAGGTTGCAGACCTCTGCTGTACAGTATCAATACCTCTACAGGGAAGCTCAACTGGACAGAATGACATTGATTACAAAACACCCACATCACTTCTAAGGCCCCGTTTACACTTACACGGACATTTTTAAAAGCAGAGAAATGTCCCTTCGTTTGTACCCATCTTTTACACGCAAATGGAGAATTCGCCTCTGAAAACGAATCTTTCTAAAAACTCCGGCTAAAGTGGAGATTTTGAACAACTACGGTTTCGCGTTTGCGTGTAAAGTGAGCGAGTTTTAGTGTGTGCGACCAGTGTTAACGTTTTCCTCTGGTGATGATCATGGAAGCATCAGAACAGCAGTCGTGTTACTTCTGCTGCAAACACTTGTCATGTGTTTGCATTTGCACAGCTGATGGATCACATCGATGAAGAGACGGATGAGGCTCGGAGCTCAGCAGTTTTCCCTCTTCTCCTTACGACCCGAAGACCCCGTCGCCGTTACCGCCAACGTCGCCGTTTTTGGGTCCGACCTGGGGGGACACTGTCTAGTGGGATCATTTTGAAAATGAAGTGTTTGTCCTGGAGGAGCGGGGTGTAAATGTTAGGATGTCGCGGTCGTCACTGCTGTTACTCTCCGACTTGCTGCGTCTTTACATCGAGGCTGAGACGACCGTCATCGCTCGATGGCGTATTTATGCGGGTTCATGTAAATGGAAACTTTTTTGAAAACGATGCTGTGTGCACGATGTTATTTCAGAAAACAGAGCGAGGGAAATATTTGTTTTTAAAAATATCCGTGTACGTGTAAACAGGGCCCAAAGATAAATATAATATGTAATGTATTTCCAGTTCATATTTAGTCTGTAGAAGTCCTATTCCTCTGGTACATTCTAATATCACTTTACACCAGGGGTCTCCAACCTGGAGCTCAGGAGCTACAGTAACTCTTCACCCCTTTCCAAGTAGCGCCCCGAAAGATTTCTGAATGACTTGTATTGTCCTGAATAACTCACATTTGATTTTAAATGCCTCTTATTATGGTAAACATTAATGAAACTATTCAGCAACTTATTATTGGAACAGTTTTTATCCAAGAGCCATCACGTTTCTGAGCACAGATACATTTTAAATGACTTTTTAACTTTCTTAATCTTTTAACGTCTTAACTTATGAGATGGATGTGTTTTTTAAAATTATTTATTTATTTATTTATTTATCTGCACTGATGGATTACACTTAATTTCGTTATACTATGTGCAATGACAAATAAAGTTATTATTATTATTGTAAATCCATCATTCATAAATAAATAATGGCTTATGTTCTAACTGTACCCATCTAAGTCTTGCCATGGCTTTTATGCATAATTTATTCCGCTAAAATGAATCCTTCTTTGGCATTTTCATTTTGTAAAGGTGAGAAAAAAAGGCTGGATTATTATCATGATTTATTTATTTTTCACCATCAATGTGCAAACTTCCCAATACGATCTCATTCTTTTGGTTTATTTTATGTTGATTGTTGTTGAACTTTTTGGATTTGATCAGAAACTTTTCAAAGTTCCGCTGTTTTCCTAATATTGTTTACTGCGCTGTGGCGGTATAAAAGTGGGTCGTGTCTGGATCAGAGGCCTGGCTGTAATGGGAGCCTCAGACAGAGGAAAGCAGCTCTGAGTGCACAGAGGGGACAGGAACATGAAGAGAAGACCCTCCCACTGACCTTCACGGCTATTACACCGCTCACTATGTAATGCTTTAGCTTTTACGGCTCTTTATACTTTAATGTTTTGTCTTTTACCTCGTAGCAAAGTCAGTCTTTCAACTGATTGTGATTTAATTCAGTCGCCATTGAGGGCAGGACAAGACAAACATCAGAGAATCAGAAATCAGATGTAATACTGGGTCCATTGGGATATTCTTTTTATTTCCTATAAAAACAAAAGCTACTGATATTTCCATTCAAATTCCACGGACCAACAGTAGATCTAGTCCCATGGTCATCACAGCTGCCTGGGGTGCACTAACAGAAAACCACCAGTCTAGATACTACTACTTCAGGTTATGTCTGGATGCCTATAAAGTAGCTTTAGCAACGGCACTGACACAAAATGACCCACTGTTTTATATCATCTTTTGTATTTTTCATCCGTCTCAAGTTCCATTTACCTAGTTTTGTAGTCAAGACCGCACTAATCTAGACCAAGACCAGTCCGAGACCACAGGGTCCTGAGACCGAGACCATACCAAGACCTCTGAGGGTTGAGACTGAGACAAGACCAAGACTTTTAAAGGTCGAGACTGGAACAAGACCAAGACCTCTGAGAGTCTAGACCGAGACAAGAACAAGACCATGGCCCATCGAGACCACAAATCGAGACCATCTCTGAAATTTTTGGCATTTATTTTACATGCATTTTTTTCTTTTGGCTACGTACATCAAACAAGTGCACGGGCTGCAGTGAGACGCCGCGCGCTCTCCCACACATCAGTGCAGGTTTATTGGCAACAGCAGCGGCCGAAATGAAATATAATCACACTGCTCGAGTACCTTGACCAGACCATGAGTCCAGGACAAGACCGAGTCCGAGCTCCTTCAAAACTGAGACAAGACAGAGTCCAAATGCACTTGAGTCCGAGAAAAGACTGTAAAAAAAAAAGGCCAGTCTCGAGTACTACGACACTACATTTACCTTTTTAATGAGAAAACATTGCCCCTCTCTCCGTAACTGCTGCTAAAGACTCTAAATTGTGGTTAAAACTCTTCATGATTCTGGTGTTTTTATTTCACTATTTTGTCCCAGATCCACGTGCTGCTGCCACATGTAAACAAACAGAGCCGTGTGATGACGTCCTCGCCCTCATTACAGCAGTGTTGGGGCCATGGATCTATAATAAAAACTTTTGTTTATTATATTTCTGTGGTCGGGGCAGATGGTGCAAACACGATCGCAAACACAGTTGCAGTAAAAAAACACATTTGCACAAAGCCTTTCCACTTTGCTATGTCGATAAGAGCACTAAAAGAGTATTACAAACAATGTGCGATTCATTTGTGATTAATCGTGAGTTAACTGTGGCATTCATGAGATTAAATTTGATTAAATATTTTAATTGATCGACAGCACTAATATGTATTAATTAAAGCATGAATTGGCAGAAAAAAAACATAGATAGTAAGTAGTGACACTAAGAGTGAGCTCGCCCTTCACCATCATGAGTCTGTTACTGTCTGTGGATGAATAGTCCGTCCTTCTCTCTGTCAACAGAATCATTTCTGTGACTGTCAACCTATTTCCCATATGAGACACTAACCTACACAAGCAAACACACCAGAATACAAACATATGTGGAACTACACCCAGTTTTCATACTAAATTCTGCAATTAAAACAGCTATAATCTGTGGCTGTCCGTTGCCTTCTGAGCGGCGCTGGCTATAAATAATTCTCATTTGCCGCCGCTGTGAAAGTGAAAACAGCTGTGAGGAGAAACAATTTCCCCTTTTCTAGGCCTTTGTTTCTGTTTAATTGACTTTTTAACAAGACGGCGTTCGACTTGACCAGCTTACACCCTCCATCTCCACACGCACGCTCCGCTCGGCTCCGATTGGCCGAAAAAAGAAACTCATTAAAACTGCACTGGGTGTGGGGCTCTCCCTCTCCCTCTCTCCCTCTCTCTCTCTCTGCCAATTTGCGAATCAATGGCGTAGGCGGCGAGGAGTAAAAATGAATGTTTACAGCAGCGGTCAGCCTGGTAATGCGCTCTGACTGACACACGGGATAGCCTCTTGGGTGGATTTAAAACGAATTATTTTACAGGATTGTCATGAAGGAGGGAGCGTGAAGTAGTGGTTTAATTTGCCGGGCAGATGTTGTGTTTAAATAACGAAGGCTCCGAGGCGCTGGGAAATCACCGCACTAAACGACTGTGTCAGATGGACAATATTTAAGTCTACAGAGCTCCCATAGCAGCCGCTGTACTCACGCTCAGAGCCAAATGTTGTACTTAAAAGACTCACTGTGGAACTTTTCTGGGTCTGCAACCTGTTTATCTCCGTGGAGAGGTTAATGCTTTGGTTCAAATTGTCCACAGTATGGTTTTAAACTAATCTGTTTTGCATTTTATGTCTTATTGCTCAAAAATATTTTAAGAAACATTAACCTGTAATGGGTCTTGCAATTCTCCATGGAGATACTTAAGTTAATGCCCAGACTCTGGAACATTTTAGGCACATTTTCATGGAGACAAGCAGGTGACAGGCCCTCCTCCAGACAAGTTACACAAGAAACTTTAATACCTCACGACCAGCTCACGATCGGCAATCGTAGATCGCAAGAATATCAAACCTGTTTGAAATCCAGTCGCCTCTAACTGGGGTTTCGCACTGCTGAAGTAGTTCGTATAGGCTCCGTTTACACTGAAACGAATCACCGTATCATCGTATCACCGTACCAACACATCGTTTCTGTGTCTGTGAAAGCGCCAACACCTCCATGAAACCGCCTCACATGACTAGGCTGGCGTCACGACGTCACGTGGGCGGTAAAAACAAGGAAGTGGAGCATTGTGTCTGAAGTTACAGCAGCCGATTTCGAGCTGAAAAGTGTGAAAACAGTCTTTTCATGGGCTGACGAAGAGGTTCAGTTTCTAGCTACACTATTTCCCGTTTGTCTGTGGTTTGTTTAAACAGTTTTTTTTTATTTAACCTTTATTTACCCAGGAAAGTCCCATTGAGATTACTCATCTCTTTTTCAAGGGAGTCCTGCCATGCACACATCACTTTCACCGTTTTTTTTTTCCGCAATAGCATCACATGAACGATGTCACGAATCCGCGAATCAGGAAGGTGCAAGTCACAGTGATGTGGTCCAGTAAGGACGGCAACTCGAGCAACTACATCAGCGTATCAACATTTTCAGGTGTCCACACAGTGCCGTACTCAGAAGAATTAGTGGGAGCTGGTGGCACCAGATCGTTCCGTCTCTGGAGCCGTTTTCCATCGGAGTAGTGTGGACGAACACTGCATCTGCAACAAAAACGACTTGAACACGTACTAGTGTGGATGGGGCCAGTGTGAAAACATGAATCGCCTTTTAAACCCTGCGATTTGGTCGTGCAGTTTGAGCTGGGGCTGAGTGAAACGATCGGAAATATCGTACGCCCGGCAGTAGTGGTCTGAGAAATTACACAAATAGGGAGGGAGGGATTTAAGTGAGTTTCTGCTTTAGAGACCTAAGGATCTAAGGACATGTTTGGAAGTGATAAGTGAGTGGAACTGGAAGGACAAAACATTAAACAAAGGTACAGTACATAACTTTCTGGAGGTGGCACGTCACCTGTATGATTCCATGGAAAAAGAAAGTTAAAACCATACTTTGGAACATTCTCCAAGGAAATAAATACATTTTATCTTATACTGTGAGATTATAGCCAAGAACAGCATTCCTCCAGGCCAAATATGTCACAGTTCTCCAAGTTTCTGTCTGTTTCCAAAAGTTACCCAAAGTCACCAGAAGTTACCAGATATTTGCAGATGTTTTGAGAAGTTTCTGGTAGTTTTTCACCCACCTACAGCTCCACCTGCATTTCCTAGCATTTCTTAGGGTCCAGTTCCCCACTTCCCCAGTGCCAGACTGTTCTTCATGGTTTCGTCTCTCCAACATTTGTTCGGCCTGACCTGAATGGTACCTGATTCTGACAGCTCGCCTGATCCCTGTTAAACTGTTTCCTGTCACGTGGAATAACATCTTGTCAACTGTACCTCACTTTAGTTCAAAATAACAGTCAGGTCTGTGGAGATGCAAGCCCGCTCACAGCATGATGCACATTTTTAGTGCAATAAACAACCAAAATAAACCTGCGTGAAGTTGGCCCCCCATCAAACGCAAACCTACACAAAAACTATGTCAATCGTTTGGGCTGCAAAACGTTTTGTTTGTGCTGCTTTAGTTTTTGGGAAATTAACAATTCTTTAATAGGTCAACTTGGGGTCAGCCAGAACCCCAGGAACTTTCAAAAAGCTCTAAAATGCCCAAAATGGTGTCAATCATTTGTGCTTTGTTTGTATGGTTTTGTGCTGCAAAAAGTTTTGTTTGTGCGATTCTTCTTAAGATATCATCAGTTTTAGTTTCGGCCGTTGGCGTCATCCAGCCCCTCGAAATGTTAAATAGCTTCAAAACAGGCAGAAAATGATAGAACATTTTTCGTTTGTGCCGTTTTGCGTTGTGACAGTTTTCATTTGTGGAGAGTTTATTTCTAAAATGATTCATTATTATTTCTGCGGTAATTATATGACGTCATTTCCACGGCAGCAGCTTTAGCAAAACTCTGCAAAACTAGTGAAGATAAACTATCTCAGGCTGTGGAAAAGCATGAATCAGTCTTTAATAATTTGCTTTTGATTCATATTTTGTTTAATAATACAGACTTTTGACATAGTTTTTGTGTAGGTTTGCGTTTGGTAGGGGCCCAACTTCACGGAGGTCCAAAATATAGAAGGAAAAAAAAGCTATTTTAAAAGGACAGACCACAAAAACTAAATATCCATCATATCTGAAGGAGCAGTGCAAGAAACACAAATGTTCAAACATAAAGCTTTTGGAGAAACTTTACTCACAATGGGAAAAGTACCTAAGACCTGTACTCAAGTGAAAATACTTCAAACTAAATATTATCCCAGTAGTAAAGTAAAAATACGGCGTCTGAAAACTACTCTGAGAAGCTAAGTTACTCCAGTAAACGTAAGTGAGTAAATGTTCGGGTCAGCACTATTCAAAAGCCGCTATGCTGCAGATTCCTGGACCTCGACTGACCCCAGCAAACACCTTCACCTCACTCTGCAGAAGCCCGACCGAAGCCAGAAAGGATAGAACCGTTAAGTGATCCTTTATAGCGGGAGACAAGAGCACTAACTTCTGTGAGTCCATAGACACAACTGCAGTTTAAATCTTGCTCTCCTCTGTTCTTGCATTTCTTTCCCCAAACTCTTGTCAGTTAAAATAAATGTGTTTACTCGCTCCCTATTTTAACCAATGCGCCTCGGACTTTAATATCACACCTGGCTAAAACCGCAGCTCGCTCCTCTCGTTCAGAGGTAACAGGAAATTACAAAAGTCTTGGGGAAAAAGTTGAAATGAAAAACTTTGCCTCTCTCAAACTCCCTTTATGTGAGTTCCTGACTGACTGTGCCTCTCTGCTGTGCTCTGATAACACCGGATCTTACCTCATGCGGTTTTCAGGGAGAGCCAATTATAATGTACCTTTCTCCAGTAATTATGAGATTATAGAAGGCCACGGATGCACGATGTTTGTGGTTCTTATCGAGAATTTGCAGTATTCAGTCTCAGGAACGTTGCCAAGGATTTTAAGCACGTTCCTGCTAATCTACGACCTTATCCGCACTAATATGAAAGAGTGAAAGAGTGTTGTGCTAACTCAGTGTGATACTGCACATATATCATCCTCATTTAGTCTTTTCTTTCTAGAGTCACTGAATGAAGCCATCTTAGGTCTGTTCAACAATATGATGTTTATGTGTCAAATAGTGGGATGGCCTGATATAGTCCCATAGCCCCATTTACATTTTGTTCATTGTAAAGTGCAATAGTGCAACAGTGATCTGAAACAACTGAATGCCACACTATGTCACTTTTTTAACCAAAAAAAGAGACAAAAATAACAGTTTTTATTGCACTGAAAGACAGAAAAACACATTTCCATACTGTGAGACAGGGCTCGCATCTCCACAAACCTCACTCCGTTCAGCCTCCTTCCTTGTTTTCATGGAAATGTGTGTCTTATGGCGTTATGATATAATCCTCTATCGTCACAAAGTATGTTCTGAAGAATGGTTTTAACTCTATTTCAGTGGAATCACGCAGTCACATGCTGTCATAATAATAATAATAATAATATAAAGGGTCCATTGATTTTCTGTTCAAAACTGCAGAATTAGTTTTATGAATAATACTGGGCCCAGTCTCTACAGTCTCACAGTTATATCAGCAAATTTGGAGCCAAGTTCTTTATTAGGAATTGATTTACCAGGATCAAGTAAAGTAGGTTAATACAAACATTTTAAGACCAAAATGACAAGGCTCACTGCAGAAGTTACAGAGAAAGGGGCGACAATGTTTCAATGTTAAGAGTCAATGGAGCCGAAAGCGCCCCCATGCTCACTTCCTATTTGGAACGCGGTGGCTTGCGGCTTAGCTATGGCCATTTATTTAGTGTACAGTGGCTGTGGTAGCGAGCAGCAGATTTTCCTACTTGTTTTTATTGTTGGCAAATGACTACGTGACAATCAGATATTTTTTTTTAATAATCGTTAATATATGGAAGCCCATTTCCCATTATTACTTTAATAATTATGGGTTTAAAAGTCATAATTACATGTTTTAAAGTCATAATTACAAGTTTTAAAGTCATAATTTTGAGTTTTAAAGTCATAATTATGAGTTTTAGAGTCATAATTGCACGTTTAAAGTCATAATTACGAGTTTAAAAGTCATAATTATGAGTTTTAAAGTCATAATTTTGAGTTTTAAAGTCATAATTATGAGTTTTAGAGTCATAATTGCACATTTTAAAGTCATAATTACAAGTTTTAAAGTCATAATTTTGAGTTTTAATGTCATAATTACGAGTTTAAATTTAAAAGTCATAATTACAAGTTTAAAAGTCATAATTACGAGTTTTAAAGTCATAATTACGAGTTTAAAAGTCATAATTATGAGTTTTAAAGTCATAATTGTGCATTTTAAAGTCATAATTACAAGTTTAAAAGTCATAATTACGAGTTTTAATGTCATAATTATGAGTTTAAAGGTCATAATTCTGAATTATTGCTCATCATCAGGACTTTCTGTAAGGCTTTTATTTTTTATTTACTGGTGGAAATGGGTTTCTGTACAAATAAGCACGGAGCAGTGGGCTGGGGGTGAGGAAATCTTGTAACCACGTAAGAGTCAAATAAGGACAACAGTCAAACATCCATGAATCAAAATAAAAGTAAGGTAACGAGAGAACACTTATAAAATTCCCAAAAGTTGATTTTATAATATGTTCCCTTTAATGAACTTGAAATGAAAGTAAATTACAGATTCCTGGTGATCTCTTGGTATAACAGTGTCACCACAGAGAAGCAGGATTAACCCGAAGCCCTGGAGGTGAATCGCTTCCATTGTAACAGAACTTCTGAGATACTGATCACCTCCCTGAAGTCTTACTACTGCTTTTAACACGATTTATCTGCACATCTCAGCTCCGGCGAAAAGAGAGACTTCACCGGGGCGGCTCTGAAATAAATTACCAACACAAAGGTGCCCAGGCAGTTTGGGAAGTTTAATTAGTAAAATGCGAATGGCGGCACTAAAAATAAGGCCCTTGTCCAGATTTTAACAATTCCGTCACATTTGATCCAATGAAATTTGACAGGATGAAAAATTAGCATTGTCAAAACGCCGCCGTATCCCCCGCAGCCGCCCAGTCAAACAATCATTATACAGGGCATTAATATGAGCACAGAGTGGCCATCGCAATTACTAGAGAATACGACATGAACATTAATCAGTTTTAGATGTTAGAGCCGTGAATTATTTGAAGAGACGAAAGCCCGGCCTTGACATTAGGCAAAATTTGTGGCGGTGTGATAGATTAGCGGAGACGGTGAATCCGGCTAAGTGGGAGAATCTGATCGTGGAAAGTATAATTTGGCGGTGAAATGTAATGTGCGTGTAAGAAATCATGTCCTTTTGTGAGTTATTAACATAGAAACTCATAAAAAATTGAAGATTACATATGGCTGAGGTTTGCCCTTGGGTGTGCGACTTTCTCACCACAATAAGGCTTTAAAGGACCCATATTACGCTATTTTCTGTGTTATAATGTTGTTTCTTCAGCGAAAACGTACCCGGAGTTGTGTTTTGTTTATTATTTACCCTGTGGAACAGAGCGTTTTCTGTTCTCAGAGAAGAAACGCAGACTAAATATGCAGGATTTGTGTGGTAAACGTGCGAATGAAACAAAACGCAACTCCAGGTCTGTTTGTGAGGAGGAAAATAACGTAATATGCGATGATGTGATGTTATTCCTTTACCTGCAGTATTCCAAAGTATGGCAGTAAACTGTTCAGTCTCCATAGCAACAAGCAGGAGATGCCACCAGGCCAATTTCCAGGTGAGATCTGTGAAGAGGCGACCCCGCTCACAGTAAGAATGCATGTTTTTATATGTATTTTCGAGCAATAACAACACCCATAATTGAATAAATGCATCTTATATACATTTAATGCCATATTTCCATATTACAGGCAAAGCATTAGCATCTCCACGGTAGCAGATCCCCAAACCTGAAAAGTTACACTACGCACCTTTAAATAGCGATTCTCTCCAAAAAGCAGGTTACAGGTTTTAAGTCTCGGCTTTTAGTTGTGAGGTTCTCTGTGTCTTTTATTTATGTGTTTACGGTAAAATACCAAACAAGAGCTGGGCATTTATTTGTTTCAATCGCTTAACAGACCAGGCTTTTATTTGACACCCAATTCACAATTTGGGGCAGGCGATTAATCCCTTCCTCGCAAAGAATGAGAACGTTCATCAGACGCCTCAGGGCACAAGGAGCGAGCTGTGTTTTTTTCAGCGCTTATAGTTTATGCAAATGAGCCGTGTGGTTTTAAGTTTGGTTTGTGCGGAGACGACGCGAGCATCAGTCCTGCGTCTTGTTGTTGCAGCACAACTTCTGTCTTCAGCACCAACATTAGACTCGCCGTTTATTTGGAACCGGCGCTTATTATATCAAAATATCCACCTGCACCCGGAGTTCAAAGGGGATCCGGCTCTTATTTGGTATTTTACTGTATTTATTTTGATCATTTTTTTTTGCTTTATGTATGATTTACTGCCTTTTATTGTATTCATTTGTCTGTGCAGCACTTTGGAAACTGTTTGTAAAATTGTCTTTCCATAGACGCGGTGAGAAAAGTGTGGGAGGAGACGGACGGACACAAGGTGAATCCCAAACACTGCTCTGTATGGCCAGTGCACCGGCTGGTCCAGGGGAGCCCACACATGCATTTTTAAACACTGTTCTGGACTTTACCGACAGACGCCGAACCTGCCCGCTCGTACTGAATGATAAGATTTACTGCACTTTGGCGTCGTCCGGTGTTTGGGCTCCGAATGATCCTCTGAGACAAATATTTTGAACACTTAAATACTTAAAACATATTTCTGATTAGCTTTAAAAGACCCATTTTTGCGCTATATTCCGATCTTTTTCTCATCACAAACAGACCTGGAGTTGTGTTTTGTTTCATTCACACATGTTTAACACAGTTCTTCACTTGTGATGTCGTGTGGTGATACAGGAAGTGCTCCACTGTGTTTTTAAACTCCACCTTCACTAGAATCATCTGGATGATTTCAGACCTGGAAATGCTGATCTCTTCTGAAAAAAAGCAGCCAAGATTTTAAAACTTTTATCGGGTTATTCATCTTGTTTTCAGATTTATTTTCTGCTTACTAGTTCTGAGGCTGCTTCATTCTAGTCTAGAGGTCGTTTATTTTAAGATAACTTGTTGAGTAAAATGATCTTGCTCCATGGACAGATCATTTGGGCAAGATTTTAAAAAATGTATCAGGTAATTCATCTTGATTTCAGATTTATTTCGACTTACTAGACCAGAGATGGCTTGATTTTATTTTAGAGGTAGTTTATTTTAGGAAAACTTGTCAACTAAAATGATCTTGCTGAATGGATAGATAATTTCACTACTTTTCATTTTCTGATAGATTTTGTGTTTATATTTTCCATTTTGGCCAAACACTTCTATCAAATCTATCAGAAAATGACTTAAAAGTAGTGAAATTATCTATCCATTCGGCAAGATCATTTTAGTTGACACGTTTTCCTAAAATAAACTACCTCTAAAATAAAATCAAGCAGTCTCTGGTCTAGTAAGTCAATAAAAAAACTGAAAACATCTGAAAACTGAATACATTTTTTAAAATCTTGCCCAGATCAGAGAAATGCAACAGTGGAACACAGCATTTTGAGCTTTGGAGACACAGACAAACTGATAATAAAGGATTTCTCAGACATGTGAACACAACTCCAGGTATGTTTTTAGTGAGGTAACAGTGACTTTAAAAATAATCTATATTTATTAGGGCAGTCCTTAATTTTTTGGGGGGGGGGGAAACTTAACAGGCCAGCCCAAAATATTGTTCCATCTGATGAAAAAATAATCACCGTAAAGTTGTACCAAAAAAAAATAAAAAATTCTAAGCCTTTATTTATAAATTAGAGTTGAATTGCAGGTCCAGATGACAGAAGGTGGACTCTTCTATGATATTACAACTAGTATTTTATCAGGTGCGATCTACCAACTCTATAGGCGGCAGTGTTCATCCATCTGTCAGTGCATCTGTCCATCACAAAAATCGTTTCCACACGATTTCTTCATAATGAATTTACATCGGCACAAGAAATTCAGCTCTTCACTTACAGCAAGGCCTTGGATAAGTTCTCATATGAGTGACCTTGACCCACTTTTTCAAGAATTTTTTTTAATTTTCCTATTTTATATTTACTGCAGGTTGGGAAATTGCGAAAATTGGATCTTTGAGGTTTTTGAGACTTTCGTTACATTGCATTACTTGTACTAAGATAAGATAAGATAAGATAGGACTTTATTGATCTCGCAATGGAGAAATTCAACAGTCACAGTATCTCCAGGACAGTTTTGTGCAAAAAAGGAAAAAAAAAAATACTAATACTTGTTGCAGGCATCTAAAAATCAAGTAATGTAGATAAAAGTACCAGACGGCCATGGCTGCAAAGATACAGACTCGTTCTGACACAGAAATGTATTTATGTAAACCTGCTAGTTCTGAAATATTTTGTTGAAAAAGATTATTTATTTATTTGAATTAGGACAGTACATATTAATCAATGCGTCTACAAAAAAGTTTCCACGTAAATATGCCGGAGTTTGCGATGGGGCTAAATTTCATCCGTTGTCCACATGAAACATTCAATATGATTAACACAGACATTTAGACATGACACCAGTGAGACATAAACACACAACATGAGAACACAATAACATATTACACTATTTACAACAGAAGAGCCTCAGTCTAGGGTATAAAGAGCCCAAGACAAATCTGTGAGCACACGACTGCTGCGTTTGCAACCAGTTCTTAAGGATTTGTTTGAAGGTTGAGCAGCAGGGCCGGCTTCCCCATTAGGCAACATAGGCAAATGCTAAGGGCGCCGCCGCTCCACTAGGGGCGCCGAGCGCAAAAATCGGTGATGGGGGATAAAATCCTCCACTGTCTAAAACATATGAACTGTTTGATTTCTTGTGAGTATCTGTACTCTGGCAGTATTTTTTTTTTTTTTTTTGCAATCCAAGGGGCGCCACCTGAAATCTTGCCTAGGGTGTCAAAATGGTTAGGGCCGGCCCTGTTGAGCAGTGTCCACAGTTTCTAATGTGCTCTGGTCGTGTGTTCCAGTTTCCAGTATCCACAGTTTGGCAAAATTTAGTTCTGCGCTTTTGTAGATTGCAGTCTCCTCTTGTTATTGCTCTGGTGTTTATCCCAGTATTATTTTTTTTATTAATAAAATCCTTTAAAGGTGGAGGAGCAAGCCCATTTAGAGCTTTAAAAATGAGACAAGCATCCAGGAGCATCTGATAACTTTCAGAATCTAAGATATCGTACTTCCTCAAAATGTTACAGTAATGATAGTTTAAAGGCTTTTTATCTCTTAAACAGAGACTTTAGGGGCTTTAAAACACTCTCAGTAGTCTGGGACCATGTGGTATGACAGTAGTTAATAAGTATTATTGAATGCATATACATCTTTGCTGCCTCTACTGTTAAATGAGGTCTTATATGCTTAAATTATGCTTAAAAGTTAAATTTGTTGGAGATTTTCGACAAGTTAAATTTGTTGGAGATTTTCTTTACATGGTCCTTAAAAGTTAAATTTGAGTCAAAGACGACTCCAAGATACTTAAATTTCTCTACCACCTCTGCCATATTCATAATTTTCGTCACGTTTGCACAGTCTTCTGAGTCTCGTAGGGACCTCTAAATTTTATTCGATTTGGCTGAAATTTGAAATGTTTTCTTACCATATGTAACCATAATAAGGATCACCCTAATATTCATTCATTGATTTGGTGTTTTTATTGGGCTCATCTTTCCGTATATATCGGCTTTATGACTTGCCCCGGTCCTGCGCATCCACATGTTCGGCAAAGCAGCGTTTCCAGCAGTTACGTAGTGCTGATTTTCATAAGAAAGTTCCATTATAAAAGTGAACATCGTGCCTTTTATTTCCTCTGTGCTTCCATCCTTGACAACTCGAGATCAAACGAGCTACAGTAGAGCCTCTTCCTTCTTTGGCACGAGCGAAAATCTTCTCCGAGTGACAGACACGCAGCTCCAGAGACCCTGGCGCTTCACTCCGCTCCCCGTAGCCCGCTCCCCGCCAAGCTCCGCTCCCCGTTCAGAGCCCGGGATAGAAATAGCACTTCTCTCTGACACTTGGATCCTGTGGGCCCTGAGCGCAGAGCAAAAGGCAGTGGTGAAACGCTACGCTTTCCCGCCTGTCTCAGATGTTGTTGTTTGGCTTCGGAGGGGGATCCGGGGCTGAGGCGAGCACCCAGAGGAGACTAGATTTCATATTCGGCGGTGAAATGCCTTCTGGCAGCGTTCCGGCAGCCCTTGATTTGAACAGACAAGAGCTGCTGGCGAGGATTGAGGGATAAAAGCGTCCGGGGGGGAGCGGTGTCGGCTGGATGCGGTATATCAGCAGTACTCAGAAGATGCACACACAACACCAGAGCTGAGACACGCCAACCAACACGAGAGCTGTGAGCCTGATCTGTTCAAGGCCCCGCACCCCAACATGAAGCGTGTATTTGACTAAAGAAAACTCACCTTTTTCTCCAGCTTTTAACAAGTCAGATGTAGATTTCTTGTTGCTAATTAACTTGAGTATCTTATTGGTTTCTATGTTTTTAGTGGTTGTATTGGGACTTTGTGACTGTCCTGGTCGGTTCTAAGTTTGTGAGTTGGTTTGATATGGTCAAATTTGACTTGATTCAATGTGTTGTATTGATGCTTTTGCTGCTAAGATTGTCTGAAAACTCAATAACACGGATTTAAACAGCATATTGTCAGGCGTGCGTGATCAATCAAGTGTTTGTGGTCCCTCTAGATCTAAATCAGGGGTGTCCAAACTTTTTTCTTCGAGGGCCACATATTAAAACACAGACCAGCGTGAGGGCCGATCAAGGGTTATAGACTGGTGGTCAAAACAGTGAGTAATTGAAATCAGTGCATTTATAACAGGTTTAAAGACCCTCCAGACCTTTGTTCACGCTTAGACCCTCAAAAGGACTCACTACATTTGCTTGATCAAGGTACAGTTTAAAAACATGCAGTAAAAGTATACTTGTGGTAGTATGGGCCAATTCACCTGCAAGCCTGAGGGCCAAAACAATTGGTCTGAGGGCCACATTTGGCCCCGGGCCATAGTTTGGACATGCCTGCTCTAGATGTTTGATTTTCAACAAAAAGTGAGGATGTCGCATTAACTGTTTGTTAATGCGACCTTCTAACTGTAATTTTATGTGTGAGAGACTTGTTTAGCAACACACATCAGCTCAGCTCTCACCTGCTGCAGTTCCAGCTCATTCTGGTCAGATTATGTTAAAATAAAGATCAGTTTAAAGTTTAATAAAAGGTTGGGGGTTTGAATCCCACTCTCAACATAAATGTCATTGGTAGAGTGGCCAGATCCACTGACCCACAGGTTGGCTGTGTTCACCTTCACCAGAATCATTTGGATGAGTTCACCCCTGGAATTGCCGATCTCTGCTGAACTGAAGATTAAATGTAGTCGTTAACTACCACTGCATGACATCATAAAGTGGGAGATGTGATGGATGGAGGGCAGCTCTTTATTGTGAAGCTCTTCACTGTTTCCAAAAAGCTCGGGGTGTTGCCTGAATGTTTGGAGCTCATTCTCTGCTCAGCTCCTCACCTGTCCAGGCCTCCTCACCTGCCCAGACCACCTCACCTGTCCAGACCACCTCACCTGCCCAAGTCTCCTCACCTGCCCAAGTCTCCTCACCTGCCCAGACCACCTCACCTGCCCAGACCACCTCACCTGCCCAAGTCTCCTCACCTGCCCAGACCTCCTCACCTGCCCAAGTCTCCTCACCTGCCCAGACCACTGGCTAACTCCTTTAGTTTTTAGCTTATTTAATCTACATAACCACACAGTACTGACCCACACTTTGACATTATCTTTATTTAAATAAACCTGTTAAAATGTTGCTGATCCTGACTCAGAGGAACACAGAGGATTTGGAGCTTTGGGGATGTTAAGCAGTCTGATAATAAAGGATTACTCAAACTTGTGTGAATGAAACAAAAGTCAACTCCAGAGGACGTAACCATTATACCAAGGCTTAAAGGTGCACTATGCACCTTTTTCACCTGCTTGCTTCTATGGATACCTCATTGTCCTGCCTGAAAAGTTCCACAGTATGACATTAAACAGCTCTACATGACATTTATTGCATTACAGGTGGTTCTATAGCTCAAAAAACAGGCATTTTGACCTGATCTGGTTTGGTCTTCATGAAGATAGAAAGGGTTAATATTAGCAATAACTTCTCCGTGAAGAACAGCATTTGACGAGCTTCCACCAGAAAAACTACAGAGTGCACCTTTAAAGTTCAGAAGAGTCATTTCTGCTTGACTTTGGACTTTTAAGTTGGAGTTAAAATGCTGATATCAGACTGATAAAAGCATCACAAGTGTATCTTAAGGATGGCGAGAGGCACACACTGATGCACAAACATATAAAATATAAAAACCTGTGATGCATTATTTATGAAGAAGTTCAGATAAAGTTTATTAAAGCGCTTTGCCCAACACTTCTGAAAACTCAATAGTCCAATTCCACATAGACTTCAAAGTGATGAGCCGAAACAAAAATAGGAGGGTGGGTGATGTATGCAACCTCTTTGAAATCGGTAAAAGAAACATTTTCAGAGTTAGTGGATAAGAGCTCTATCACTCTTGCCGAATTACTAAACTGTGTAGAAATATTGAAATATTTGTTATGTGAAAAACGTCTAAATGCATACTTTTTACGCACTTATCACTGTCTGATCAGCCACTGTGCAAGTCTTAGTGGCTTAACTCAAGTTCTTTTCCTATTCTATCTTTCCAAATACATGTAGTCTTGTCTCTAGTCACATCTCCAAGTTCAGATTGATGTGATCAACAGGCGCAAAGTCTCTCCATATCAAATAAACGTAACATAAAGCATAACGTAAAACCAAACAAACAAAAACTCTAAGATTTCTACTGAACTAATGTGCAGAGCTACAACTTGAGAAGCGAGTAGGCCTGTCATGATAATTACTATATCGACACTGGGGGATTTTTCGGTCTTAAATGATTTTTAAACGTGTGACGAAAAGCGCACACCACAGACACGAGGAGAAACTTATGAGATTTTTAAGTCTTCAGTTGCAAAGATATGCAGGGATATGGCTGCGGACCACAGGCTCCACAGATGTCGCGTGCCACATCTCGCTTCGACACTCTTAAAGGGACAGTTCAGAATTTTGGACGTAGGACCTCATTTCCTCGTGAGCCAGAGCGTTGGAGACGTGTGGAGACACTTTGACACAACAGGACTACAGCAGGGAGAGGGGTGCAGGACTGAGCTCCACGTAAAGGCGCTGTACTGTAATAAAACATGAAAAACAGGACTACTGTAAAATACCAAATAAGAGCCGGGTTCCAATTACCCGCGGGTCCCCTTTAAACGCCAGGTGCAGGTGTGTGTTTTGATAAATAACCGGTGATTCCCAAATAAACGGTGAGTCTAATGTTCGTGCTGGAAGACAGAAGTTGTGCAGCAACAACAGGAAGCAGGACTCCTCTCTACACAAACCAAACTTAAAACCACACGGCTCATTTGCATAAACTATAAGCACTGAAAAAACAGCTCGCTCCTTGTGTCCTGATGCGGTGGATGAACGTTCTCACTCTGCTGCTCCACATTCGCTGCGTCTGTCATTTGTTTTAATTTGCTAAAGACATTTCTGCATGTTGCGGGAGGGTTTGAATGACTTTCTGTAATTCAGGAGTCGCTTTCAAATGTGGGAAACTCTCCTCTCTGTAGATATTCTGTTGTAACATTTCAAATGAACTTGCCTACGTCTGTATAGAAAGTCGCCTAAATTATAGTCATACTGGTTAAAAGCATTTGAGTACCAGATTTTCCCAGTTTTGTTGAGCAAGATTTTTGTGAGGAAGGAATTAATCGCCCCAAATTGCCGCCTGGTCTCAAATAAACACCTGGTTTGTGAAGTAATTGAAACAAATAAGCTCTTAGTTGGTATTTTATAGTACTGTGCATTATTTGTTGTGTTATTGGCCTTTAAACTTGCTCTTGGACACCTCCACTTTGGCATTTCTAGTTTAATTTAGAACATGAAATAGGACAATGAAGAACCAGACACTATTGCAGCTTCAGTGCTCCCTGTACTTGGATTCGGTACAGTTTGCCATCTACTGGTAGTTTGAGGGACTTACCATGAGAAAAGATTTTAAACTAGCTGATAATCAACCTCCCCAGACATAGTAATATAAGCACACAGCTGTGATCAGCATGGTTTGATGGCAGAACTACTTTTGCAATTCTGGTTATGAGTCAAAAACTGAAAAACTGCGCAGGGTTTCTACCTGTAACACATATTTTCTATGGGTGTGTTCACAGTTGTCATGATTTGATCCAAGTTTGAGAGCAGTTTCCTGATATAGACTTGTTTGTTCCTGTTCTAATTCTGGTTTAGTCTTGGGTCTAGTTCAGGTTTTGTCCCATTTTAGCCCCAGTTTGTGGTCTTAGTGCAAAAGTCTCTTGCAGAAGATCGTGGAAACCAGTGTGAATGAAACAAAAAAACAACTCCAGGTATGTTTTGATGAGATAACAAAGTTTAAAAGTTCAAAAAAGTGAAGTTGTCTCCTTTAAAAATCAGAGCACCTGGAGGTCACCCACTAGGCACAAGGATAACGTACAAACTTCACCAAGAAAGATCCCACCAAGGCCAGGAACTGAACCCAAGACCTTCTCACCGTGAGGACAAAAACACGCACATTACCTTTGCCAAGAGGATTTTGAAGTGACAATTGAACCACTTCCTCAGCTCTCCAATCAGGTGGATACGTACTATAGTCCTAGACACGATATAATATTATAATCATGAGTAGAGCTCTTCTCTGCTTTCCAAAGTTCTGACCTTAACAACTAAAACTATGCGAGTGCCTCAAAGGAAAAAATTAATTCAGTTTGAAATAAATTGACATTCCTTCTGCTCTAATCCTCCAGTTTCATTATGACAATATCCGGAAGAGCTAAACATTCAAAGTACAAGCACAAACAAATAAGTTATCACTACAAGCAGAGTGAGTAATGCATTTTAAAAGGTCCTGGACCCTGTGTTGGGAAAGTTCATTTTATACATGAACTACTTCAAAGTTCAGTTCACAAATTTCAAAATGAACTAGTTTGTTCATAGTTCATAATTGTTTATAGTTAATAATTCATTCATAGTTTCAAAATATTAACTTCATAGTTCTTTTTTTTTAATACGTTGCCGTGAGTGATTATTATTCAATATCTTTGCCAAAGCCCATATAGAACCACATATAGCAATTATTTTATCAGTTTTAACAATGAAACTATGTGTTAGAGTTCATCTTCATATCAAATTTTGAATCCTTATCCAGCCAGGGTTCACATTAGCATTTGGATGCTGCAACCCCTTAATTTCCACTTTCCTCAAAGGCTGCAGGCCTCCTACAATATCCTGCAGCACCAGGTCGTCCAGCGGTGAACGAGAAACAACAGAGCCGCTACTGGACGCAGACAATGGGATTTGGGTGGAGGATCTGTCTTGACTCTTTTGATTTCGTTCGTGCTTTTATAAACTTGGAGAGTCTCGCCGGGTTAAGTTTGCCGTTTATGTGACTGAAGTGAGGATTTTCTTTCTGAAAGCCGTCCGGTTTCGCACAGAGTATGTCTTGTTTCATTGACACCTGCAAAGACTTGACTGCTGGTGGCTCGTGTTGTTTCCAGACCGAATGTTTTTCCACTAAATATTAAGAGGTGTGTTTAGCCGAGGTTTTGCCAGGAGCACTATAGACAGATTTCTTTAGTGTTCCCGGCGAAAACTCAGATTTTTTCTTCCCTGATGGCACGGGCGTATTCCAAGATGACAATGGGCTTAAATAGTGAAAGAGCGGTTCAGGGAGCACGAGACATCATTTTCAGACATGGATCGGCCACCACAGAGTCCAGACCTTAACCCCATTGAGAATCTTTGGGATGTGCTGGAGAAGGCTCAGACTCGACCATCATCAACGCCAAGATCTTGGTGAAAAATGAATGCATTCACTGTGGCTTTGTGTCAATAAGCTTCTGCAATGTCACAAGATTTATTTCCATCTAGTGTTGCGTACATTTTTCACCAAGATCTTGTCATCTTGGAATATGCCCGTGCCATCGAGGAAGAAAAAACCCATTGATGGAATAACCCGGTCATTCAGTATATTCAGGTTCAGATGACCTCATTCTTTGAGCACACACTGCTGCTGAACCTGGACCTGACCAACTGCAACAACCTCTGACCTGTTTGCTTAGTTAAAACCAGGTGGCGACTTTTTTCTTGGCCAGGCAGTGTATCTGTACTGGGACAAGACAAATTTTGCACAAACACATGGAAGAAAAACAGATTCAGGACCATTCTCTCCTCTTGTTGATTGTTGTTGTGATTATTGTTTCCAAAAGGGTTTTCTTCTGTGGGCTGCGTCATTGTTTAGTATTGTTTTCAGTAGGTACAATATGCATGTCGCTCTACAGTCTTTTGGTATTTGCGGCGATATACACAGAGAAAAAGCAAATTAACCTTGAACGCCTTCTAGGTTGAAAGAGCTAAACAGAAGTGTTTTTCTTTCTGTGCAAAAATGAACCTTGACGTTAAAGAAATAGTTTCATGGAATAAGATTATCCGCCTGTAACCTTGCCGTATTGTCTTGTGCTTATGTTTTCTTAGCTCGCAGTGCAGGAAAGCATGTGGAGCCTTTCACTATTTTACTTTTATTTTTGGTCCCGCTGTGAAATACCACAAGCCCTGCTCAAGTTTCTACCATTCTTTGTTATATTATCCATAATTCAATGGTTTCTGTCTGTGCTTTGAATAGTCTGCATTTTCTGACCACAATGGCTGTTAGTTGAATGAAAATAAATGAAATAAAGCCCCACTGAGTCACATTTTTTGTCATATTTACTCATTTTGGATGCACTGATTTTTTATTATTTTTTTTATCAATGTTGTTCCTTTAGATATAATATTTCACAGAATGGTATGAATCTATCTTTGGAGAATGTTCCGAAGTATGGTTTTAACTTTCTGTTTCCATGGAATCATGCAGGTAACATGCCACCACCAGACAGTTGTGCAGTGTTACTTTAAATATACAGTATAATCTCACATTTTTCCATTAAAAAACCTTGTTATATGAACAGAAAGCCCCTTGCCTCGTTCTTCTGGTTTGGTTTCCATGAAGACAGGAAGGTTTAATGCCATACTGTGAAACATTTCAGACAAAACACAAATATTTCTTTTCTTTCAGTGCTGGTGGAAGCAACTCTTCGTCCTGTTCTGGACTGTGGCGATCCTTATATCTGCAGCTCCCTCTTCCACCGCACAAACTGGACTCTGTGTATCGGCATCACTCAGATTTATCACCAGTGCCAAGTCTCACACTCATCACTGCGATTTTTATGGTTTCGTTGGCTGGACATCACTCGCAATTCGCAGAAAACAGCATTGGTTCAGATTTATTTACAAAGCCACACTGGGGAACCTTCCCGGGTACTTTACTAATCTCCTTAATATGAGCTCAGGTAGTTAACGGCTTCAGTCCTCCTCACAGTTGCTCCTCACAGTCCCTCGGTGCCTCACTGAGCTGGAAAATCTGCCTTTTCCTATGCAGCCCCATGGTGGTCTTTGAACTGTTATGGAAAAAAATCTTGAAGAAAAAAATTGCAAAGCCCGATGAGCTTTTGGAATACAGACAAAGGTTTATTGTTAGAGCAGATATGGACAGGGCCAAGACCAACAGCCTCTCTGAGCCTCTACCCCAGAGCATCTCCTGTCTCTGCCCTGAGTCCCCTCATATGTCCCCAGAGACTCTGAGCGCTGAGTATTTATACAGAAATACAAGTCACATACATATGAAAGCAGAGTGACTTTTGTTCACAGGTTTGTGTTAACCAACTTAACTTACATTTGAGGACAGCTAAGACAACAAAGGGCTTCCGGACTTGGAGTGCGTTTACACTGAAACGAATCACCGTATCAGCGTAATAGGTAAACGATTTGCGTCCACACACATCGTGTCTGGATCGCCAGAAACGCTAGTCACATGACTAGTCTGGCATCACATACTCAGGGAAATATGTGGGATCTGGCGTATCCAGATCGTTCCATCTCCAGAGCCGTTTTCCATCGGATTAGTGTGGAAGAACACTGCATCCACAACGAAAATGACTCGAATACGTATTAGTGTGGATGGGGCCTTGGAGACTGAGCTTTTACATGTTCATGACTTCTCTGGTCTTAGGTAAATCACATTCATTTACACAAAGATTAAGAATATAAATTTCCATTACAGAATCATTTACAGAAAGATCTTAAATTGGAATCTTTGGTCACTTGATAAGAAAATTGTAAAGAGACGTGTGTATGTTTTTCTTGACAGATGCAAATGGTTTTATACTGTGATATTTTGTGAGTTTTACCTTTTTGTATTGATTGTGTTGCTGCTACCTTGGTCAGGTCTCGCTTAAAACAAAATAAATTCTGAATCTCAAAGGGACCTTCTGTTTAAATAAAGGTAAAAAAAACAGCATTAACATCTCCATCAAGAAAAAACCATTGACAGACCCTCCACCAGAAAAATTACATCGTGCACTTTTCAAAAGGTGCCTACAAATCTGCCTACTTTTTTGTGTCCATGACAATGTAATTGCTTTGCTTGGAATGTTTCACAGTGTGGTATTAAACTTAACCACCTCTCTTCTTTGAGCAATAAAACCCCCATACCTGAATAAATGGGAGATGGTTAAATTTAATAGTACACTCAGAGTAATACCATCTCCATGGAGACAAGCAGGCGGCGGACCCTCTACCCAAAAAGTTACACAATGAATGCAACTTTAAAGCTCTAAAAATATGTAAAATGAACTTAATAATCTTTGTCTCTAAAGTCTGGAGCGCTGACATAACTCAAGTTTAAACTCACCTTAAAGTTGAAGACGTGTCTTTACGGAGGTGGAAGAGTCCAGATGTCCACCTGTGAGCACAGCTGTGAAACGGCTTTATTTAACCCAGAATAAACACACGATGATTTTAGCTCCATATGAAACTATCTCTGAACTCAAACTAAATCCACTGACAAACAAATGACTTGGACACAATATTATCGTCATGTCTCTGATTCTATTTTTGCCCAGTTCTGTCATGTGTAGAGCAGAGCAGGGACCAAAGTGCAGGACTGTTTAATATAACAAAGAACGACCAAACACAAAAAATCCAAACCGACGTGACACTGATAATTAGGGATGTAATAATATCCAAGTCTCACGATACGATATTGTCACGGTATGAACCTCACGGTAGGATATTTATTGAGATATCGTGGGAAAGCTCACGATATTACGATATTCTACATAATAACAAGATTGACATTATAAAATGCTTTGACCGGTCATTTGGTACAACATTTATTGTCATAGATGGAATGATATCCAAATCTCTGTACAATATTTTCACCATTTACATCTCACCGTACCATATTTATTGCAATATTTTGTGCGAATCTGCTACTTTTTCCTCTAAAAATGCCTTCACAAGACTTAATCCAAAGAATGAAGATGTAAAAGTGCTTAGAACAGTTATTTCTTCATGTCATCTGCACTGAAACGGAGCAAAGGATCATGGTCTATGTAGTTCCCTCTGTTTTTTTTTTAGCTATTCCTGCATCAGAACTGTTCATTTAAGCAAAGAGACTTAGGATTCGATATATTGTGATGGTCCACGATATTATTGTGAGACCTTTGATGATACAATATCACCATATTTCGGTTATTGTTACATCCCTACTGATAATGAACCCACAAAGGGCAAAGGAGAACACAGGGTATATAGGGTACATACACACACAGATGAGCGAGACATTAGGGCAGGGCAAACAGCCAATACAACAGGAAGTAAAACTCAAAAACACACAGCTAGAGAAATTACTAAATTAAAACCCGGTCAAGAATAATAAAATAATTCAATCGATAATTACTGATGATTCAGTGGCTTCTGTCTGCAGTTTAAATATTTGCTGACCACACTGGCCACAATGTGCAGAGCTGTCAGCGTTCAAAACCTCCACATCACATCTGTGAAAGAATGTGGTGGTACGTAGAATGTACATGTGCTTTTGTCTGTCACAGTGTTTCCTGCAGCGCTTTATAGTTCACTAGCAAGGACCACACCTACACATGTGCGAAGCGAAAAAAGTGTATTATATGGAGACGAGGCGGGATGGTTGGGTTGAGACTCAGGGTGGGGGTTCAGTCTCAATCTTCACATGGCCCAACAGGACGGGACCCTCCTCGGAGGTGTCTAATGTTTGGAAGACGAACAGATAGGGGTTCGGAGGGTGGGGTAGAGTTATTCAGGATAAACTGGGTCGCCGGGATAGGCTGCTACAAACAGGCTTCTGGGAAATTGAGGTGTGGTAGAAGTGAGCTGCGATTCGCTGGAGAGGAGGCGAGTCCCACTCCTGAACCTGTTAATCATATTAACTACATTTCAGGCGGTCACTTTGACAACAATTGATCCCTGCCTTGAACACGTCCCTCTGAACCACGTAAATCCTCGTAAAAGTACAGTCGTCGCGCCCCGGTCCTCACTTTTACCTTTCATCGGTGTGGAATCTTCGCTCTAATCCGCCAGGTTAGATTTATGACTCATCCTTTTTTTTTACATCAAATAATTGATAGTAACTAAGCAACTTTCACTCAAATTACATTTTAAATTAAGTACTTTCTTACTTTTACTAGAGTAGATTTTACTTCCTCGGGCAGTACCATCTCCATGGAGAAAAAACATTTGACGGTCCTGAATCTTTATTAGATTGATCAAATATAGAGTTCCTGCAGATAACTCCGTGTCCTTTTTGTCGCCCCATTTGGCACTGCCCATACCCACCTCTCCCGCTCTAATGCGCATCAGCTTGTCTCTAACCTTATCACGGGGCCCATTCATTCCCATCAAGGACACCTCCATAATAGACTTGTATTGTGCAACTACAGTGACCGTCTAGTTTGCAAACAGCTTAGCAGGCAGCCAGCGTCCCCCCAGCCTCCCCTCCCTTTGCTTTGATTCTCCACTAAGTACTTCATCAATCACAATAGAAGACAGATCATTAGGGACCGGAGCCATGACAGGAGCAAGCAAAACATCTACAGCACTGCTCCAGACCACCCCCCAAACCTTTAATTACACTGGAGTCGGCACTTAACACAGACGCATAGTGATAAGTGACTTTGTAATAGTCTCCATCAGTTACACAGACTTGTTAATGTCAAGGGCTTTTTAAATAGCTCTCTTTGAATCATATCAGAGCAAAGGCAGCAGCAGCAGCCGTCCAAACACTCAAACACATGCGGGTGAGTTTATTGATTTGTCCTTGTGTGGCCCGGGCGACGCTGGAGCAGAGCTGTCATTCAAACGTCACCGTGTTTTAGTCAGGACTTATTGAGACACTTAAGGCTGACATTGGATCCTGTCAGACTCTGTAATTTGGATGGTGCTAATTCACTATTCAGCTGACCTTTTTACATCTATGTGGGGTCTTGTTGAGATAAAATACTACACAGAATACATTTAAATGTTTTACGAGGGTGTTTTTGGCTGCTGTCACACTCGCACGCACACACACACAGTTGGGTTTCCGCGCTTTTTTGAGAACACCTGACCCCCAATTTACACCAAAATGAAAATAAACACACAGGTTTGGCTTTCAAGTTGAACCGGACAGACAATTTACACCAGCAGTGTCTTACATGCATCCAACGGCCGTCTTTACGCTACGCGCTGCTCAAAATAGGTTGGAGTTCTAATTTTGCAGCGTCAACGGAGCGTCTCCAGGCTTTTAGCAGGAGAAAGACAGGAAATGGGCACGAGGTGTCAAAATAAACTTCCGATGCCCTTTCAAAATACATTCTCTAAATCACTGCACTCTTATAAACACAGTGCGTCACATCAGGAGCTCGGGGAATGACTCATGATGGACTACGGAAAGTTTACAGCTGCGGAGGATAAATGTAAAACACTTTACGACATCCGACAGCAACTTTACAAGAACAACTTCTGAAAGAAAAGGTGCGTGGAGCAGAGAACTAAAGTGAAATGTTGAGAAGCTTCATTAATGCAGCACTGCAGATACAGTTCGTTATCACTGTGAACCTTTATCTCTTTTGTTGTCAAATGTGATTTAAACATAACTCATCCAATCAACAATGAATACATCAGCAATGTTAAGAGTTCAGTGTTTAAATGTGAGAATCCACAGAGGCGGTGTCACAGGAGCAGCTCTCCTGTAAATTTAAGCTTTTAAAGGTTCTGCCTATGCTACGTGCTGCTGATGCTCCTGTTGTAAATTGTGGGTTATACTTACTTTTTACCGAACCTTAAAGTTACAATAGGTAACTTTGCAGAGATGATCTGCATGGACCAGTGGAAATAGATGTTGAAGCCTCTTTCTTAACAGAGCCTCAGGGAAAGAAGGCTCCAGATCACTGTTCAGATCTGCATTTAGGGATTAAAAAGGTCAATAACAGCAGTATTTACAGAGAGAGCGGCAAACATTTTTCAACAGAAGTCACTGGCATGTTACGGCTCGATAATGGAAGGACCCAAAACCGAACAGACCAAATGGAATTAACAAAAAAGGGTTTATTGAACAAAGCAGGACCGGGACTGGAGCAGGACTGGAGCAGGACTGGAGCAGGACTGGAACAGGACTGGAACAGGACTGGAAAAGGACTGGAGCAGGACTGGAGCAGGACTGGAGCAGGACTGGAACAGGACTGGAACAGGACTGGAACAGGACTGGAGCAGGACTGGAACAGGACTGGAGCAGGACTGGAACAGGTAAGAACAAGACGACAAGGATCAGATCAGGATCAGATCTAGAGGTAGAAAAACAGATAAGTCCAAAATATCTTGACAGGTCACAAAAAAGAGGAGCGAGAGGTTCACCATGTGTAGGTTGACAACATTCTGGCAGAGTCTCACTGGAGAAGCAGGAGCTAAGTAGTCTGGAGCTTGATTACCAGCAGGTGAAGTGAATCAGGACCAGGAGGCTCCGCCCACACACAGACACACAGGGGAAGGAGGGGAGCACAGGTCATGACATGGCAAGTAGAGCTGGAAGGAAGCACTTTGTGCCCAGGCTCACTTCTTACCTGGAACATGGAGCTGGTGTGTTTGCTAAGTCCACTTCTATAGACAGTCCAAGTGCCGGACTGTAGAATATTACAGCCGAGGAAGAACATTTCTAATAAGCAGGAGATCCTCCTCCAGGCCAAATAACAGTCAGGTTTGTGGAGATGCAAGCCCTCTTATAGTAAGCATGCATGTTTGGCTATGGAATAAGCACAACCAAAATGAAAATAAATAATAATAATAATAATAATAATAATAATAATAATAATAATAATAATAATAATAATAATAATAATATTTTGGGGCTCTAAAAGTTACCTAGATACTGTGGCTTTAATTTTAACTCAACCTTTTAAACCCTTTTATTCATTAAAAAAAATGTCATGGGGGCATGTTTTTTTAATTATAAAACTAAAGCACAAATTACAGAGGTTCAAATTAAGACGACACAGTGTGAACACAATGTTCACTCGTATCTCATTTCTGCTCTTCATAAGTTTTCTGGAGGAGGTCCATCTGCTTGTTTCCATGGAGACATAATTGGTTATATAAATGTATAACTGGCACTTCACACATGGCCTATTATTGAGAAAAAGAGGCTGGTTATGGAAGGTAATGGCATAACATCTAGATAAACTATCATAAAGAAAATGAAGAGAAATAAAATGCTCAAATGACTGCACGCTGTCAAGAGATTTACTGGAAAACACACACACCCCAAACACACACACACCAAACACACACACACATAATGTGTTTTAAAGTTTAAACAAATGAGCACAGTGCTCCGACTGGGCTTTGTTCCATCTCTGAACTTTTTTAAATAATATTGCTTTTAGGACATATTATGAAAAATGTTTTGAGCTTTTAACCTTGTTAAACTGTTGTCCCCTCATCAAAAACAGACCTGGAGTTGTATTTAGCTAAATTTGTGTTTGTTTCATTAATCCATTAATCCAAACAGTGTTGTCTGAGCACTCAAAAATGATCCATTTGCATTTTCCCAGGTATAAATCCAAACTTCTCCTGTGCAGTTTTTACACCCATAAACCATCACCAGACTCACTTTGTGGTCAAACTGTGTCCACCACAGTCCCCTGACTCTAACGTACCATTCACAGACTGTTCACTCCTGCTGCTGACAGCAGAGGGAGCTCTAAACACCAAAATCCCTCACTGGTAATGCTTTTTTTTTTTTTTTTTTCATTAGAAAATGTCAAGAACTTAACCCAAGGTTAGCAAAAGCATTTTAAAACAGAATGAAATCCAGTAGAATGCAAAGCTTTCTACCATGTTATAGCATTGTTCCTTTATCAAAAACATGATGCTTTTCTGAATCCTTCAGGCTTTTTTGAGTGATCCTGCGTTCTCTCACAGACACTATCGACCCTCCTCCATCGTGACTAACGCTGAGCCCACAGACCTCTGTCACCAGGAAGCTGCCTGCTGCACACCTTTTCTATGAATATGTTGTTTTTGACAAATACCGAGTTTGGCAGTTTTCTCAGTATCACAGACTTTGCCTCCAGGCTCAAAACATATCTTTTCAGACACTTTTGACACTTTGCACAATTTGATTTTTATTTTACTGTTTAACCCTTTTAGCACCATAATAATAGCTATATTTAATGAAACACCTGGTCTTTTCTGTCTGTTTTTTTATTATTATTATCATTATTTTTACATACTTGCTTACTATGAATCAGATATTATGTGTCCTTCATAACAATTGAATTGAATTGTCTATTTTTGTCAATAATTATGTCAAAGACTTATGTGTAAATAACTGAACTGTCAAGTATTTACCATTCTTATGTAATTAAACACCTAAAACGTGTATTATATGAAGAAAAGGCCAAAAAGGAATCGCATTTTCTTCAACTTTCAAGCCCCGATTTAAGCCCCGTTTCACAGCTTTCAGGAGCAGTTTGAATGATTAAAATTGCACAAAGTAGTGAGGAGTTACGGTAAATTGAAATAGTGGTGTTACCAGTGATCCCTGTGGTAGTAAATTTCAGTAAGTAAAATCTTTTAGACTTTCTATCTTGTTGATTTTACTGGAAAAGCACGTTGAGAGTTGTAAAGAGCTCTGTAAATAAATAAAGACTGAGAACACGCTAACATGGTTGATCTGAATATGTTATTATAATGTAATAAACCCTCTTTAAACCAGTTGGGACGGAGCTCCTCATGTCCCACAGTCACAGGAGCTCACAGCTTTGCATAAACGGCAAGTAGAGTTGAGGACGTTGCATAGTCTAAGAGAACATGGCCCTTTGTCCTCCTCGTCCACCCGCTTAATGCGACTCTGTCAATACTAACAGCAGCACCTCGGCTAATGGTGCTGATGTAAACATATCTGCTAATGTCCGGGGCTTTCACAACAACTTTAACCCAAGACAAGCCTGACTCTGCAAAAGCCCATTAAAACTCTTTAAAAACGTATTAAGAACCATGCTGTCAAGAAATACAAAACCCAGTCTCAACAGGAGAGGTAAACATGGATAATTTGACTACTTTTAGCACTACGCTGCGAATCGAAACATGGTATTTGTCGGGGAGAGTGCTGCTCGGTGACTTTTGTTGAAACATGAATGCGCCGCGGAAAGGCTCAGAGTGTAATTCTGTGTTTGTGGATGAGCAGAAACGAACTTAAAGGTGTGTGTGCGTCTCGTCTGGTGTGTCTGGTGTGTCTGGTGTGGCGTGGACAACCTGCATGTCACTTTGGAGATGTTTTACAGTAGCTTTGCCCTATTTTACGCTAACGTTGATCTGTTATAATGCTGTATCTTCATCAGAAACATCCCTTTAGTCGGTTTTGTTTCTCTGCGTTTCACGTCGGGTTTGTGAAGTTCTAGTGCATCATGTTTATGGAAAATTGTCTGTGGGTTTGTGGAAGTATTGCACAGAATCTTACTGCGAACGATAACGGGGAGTCGAATAAGCCTCGTAAGAGATCACTGACGCTCCCTCGTCACTATTCATGCTCCTCGGACCTCCTTGCTGATCCGGAGGTGCTGTTTGTTGCTGAGGCTACAGGAAGAAGCCGAAACATGTAAAGCAGGTAAACAAACTCTCCTGTCTGACAAAAAGAAGAGCTAAAGACCAAAATTATAGGAAAATACAGAGAAATACATTAAATCATGCAGCTTATCTTATGGAACCTACAGACGAACCACAACCATCAATTATACAGTGTCAGTGTATTTATATAACAATATGTACAAATACTGACGTGTACATGGATCTGTGTGTGTGTGTGTGAACATCGACATGTGTTGGATTGTGTGTCTGTAGTGTGTACGTGTGCAAACCAAAGAACCATGTCCAGATTCTTTCCTGCGCTCATAAAAGATGAGTTTTGCTTTGTTTTTTCTGTAAATATTTCTGCCATTTTGTATCGTTCACACTGAAACGAATCACCGTATCACCGTATTACCGTATTGGAAACGATTTGCGTCGCGTCTGAAGTGGCAGTCACATGACCAGGCTTTCGTCACGATGTCACGACACCACGTGGGCGGTAAAATCAAGGAAGCGGAGCGCCGTGTCTGAAGTTGCCGTCGTTCTATGGAAGTTGCAGCAGCCGATTTTGGGCTGAGGAAAATGACAAGTGTGAAAACAGTTTTTTTATGGACCGACGCTGCTTCCCGTTTGTCTCGGGTTTTTTTAAACTGTTTTCCGCAATAGCGTCGCATGCCCAGTGTCACAAACCAGCGAATCAGGACGGCGCACAGTGACGTGATCCAGTAAGGACGACAACTAGAGCTCCTACGTCAGCGT
Source organism: Odontamblyopus rebecca (assembly GCA_030686955.1). Taxonomy (NCBI): domain Eukaryota; kingdom Metazoa; phylum Chordata; class Actinopteri; order Gobiiformes; family Gobiidae; genus Odontamblyopus; species Odontamblyopus rebecca. The sequence goes on from CM060662.1 coordinate 33,726,344, forward strand.
ATCAGCGTTTTCAGGCGTCCACACGGCGCCGGATCAGGTCCGTGCTCAGATGAATTCATGGGAGTTGGCGACACCAGATCGTTCCATCTCTAGAGCTGTCCTGTCCTTGAAGGATAAAAACAAACTGCAGAACATTGTTAAAACTTGCTCAAAAATCATAGGGGTCAAACTGAGGGAGCTGCATTTTCTGTGGGAGGAGCGAGTGCTGAGCAGAGCCAAGTGTCTCCTGGCTCAGCCCCTCCATCCTCTGACTCCTGACTTTATCCTGATGCCTTCAGGACGTCGTTTTTATGCTCCGGTACGGAAGACTAACCGCTTCTCCAATTCTTTTGTGCCTTCAGCTATTAAACTGCTAAATTCTGAGGGTTGTGTTTTTTGAGGTTTTGCACCGTCATATGTATATTGTTCTTATGTTGTTCTTTGAGTTCCACTTGTGTCTGTAATGGTCTGACACACTGTGTGTTTGTGCGGGTGAGAAGTGAGAGCTGCTCTGTGAAAGCTGCAAACGAATTGCCCTCTGGGATCAATAACGTTTTCTGATTCTGATTCTGATTCTGATTCTGTTTTCAATCGGATTAGTTTGGGCGAACACTGGATCCACAACGAAAACGACTCGAACATGTACGAGGGTTTAGGCAGAATAAGTGTTAAAACTTCATCCTAAACCCCTTCAGTCGGTAGAATAACTTTGTGTTATGCAGAATTTATGTGTAAATCATTGCAATATGACTAATGATTATGTTAACTGACCGAAGAAAATAAGCCAAGTAAGAATGAACCTTTACCAAAGATTAAAAAAAGTTTCTAAAACAGTAGATTTTGCATAATACCCCCTCTTTAAACCATTCACTTTTTAGTTGCCCAGAACATATTACTCACTCATGTTTGAACAAAAGTCTCCCTGCGACAGTTTCTCTGACAAATGCCATGTTTTCATCCTCTCACGCTGAGAATAAAGAAGTGAAATGGGTGCCTGCTTTTGAAAACACTTTAATTAAAGCAGTGAGTGGTTTGTTTGGAAGGCTGTTTACACTTTTCACTTGTTAGTGTAAATGTCATGAGGATTGCTTTGTTTATTATGAGTTAGGCCTCAATAGAACATTTTAAAAAGCGTTTAACTTGAAATGCTAACAGTTTTCATTGTCGTCCATGAAGAATAACTCTGTGTTATTAACATGCTGGGGAGCTGTAGGAGCTTTAGTTGTTTATTGAAATCTCTTACTGTGTATTTTTCAGGTTTATTTTGGTCGCTGACGTAAGAATTTTATTATTGGAATCCATCCGTCTTCTTTTTCTTTATCCAAGGCCAGGTGGAGCAGCAAAAAATATGTAAAATACAGATTCTTGCTGCGAGTGGGCTTGCCTTCCCACAGATATGACGTGTAACTTGGGACATGGTGCACCTTTCTGCATTAAATAACACAGACAGTTCATTTCTGAATGGGTGAAACCGGAGACAGGCTTATCAGCAGCTAAGAGAGTGGATAGAAGAGGGACGGAGTTTTATAAAAGAGCACAGCACTCCCCTGGGACTAAGTGTGAAGTACAAGTGCCCCCTGGTGACCAAAGGTGAGAAAAAAGTCTCTTTCAGGATTTGATTGCTGTAGATTTGGTCTTACCCATAGACCATAGGCCCTTAGACTTCCAGGTGAATTGATGCAAATGAACTTAAGCAGTTCTTTTTACAGCAAAGTTACAGAGAGAGGTGTGATTTATATAAGGGTCAAGGACATGACGCCTACATTTTCTGTCCAGTTGCAATTTCCTCAGTTAAAAAGGTTCAAGTTTCATAATAATTCAGCACATTTCTGTTGGAACCAAATCATTTTTTCAGACATCATGAGTTATTCTGCATGTTTTTGGTACTTAAAGTGTTAAAATGTCATTTGGTGCGACTAATAACAGCAGGAACTCTATGGCTGGAGTTTTAATAACAAAGTAAACTTGGGTGAATGAGATTCTTTAGGCATTTTTCTTCATTTGATGCATTTTACAGGGTTGTATTTTGTTCATTAAACACAAGCAGGCGACTGTCATATTGAACAGCAAAAGAAAATATCAATATGTATTAAAAATCTAAAGAAATGCTGTTTCTATACACTTCATATTACTCAGAACTTAGATTAATATCCCAACCATGATTTAGAAAATAAAACCATTTTAAGGTTATTCTCGCACCACATGATATTTTACACTAAAAAAGCTTAATATAAATGTTAAACATAGATTTATGCATCTGACACTGTAAATATTTGAAAAAGTTAAATAGAAACTAATATTTTTTATATTTTAAAATTTGCCTGTTGAAAATCCTGAAACAGTCTGATATAAATGGACATATTCCAGCTCCAGTTAACTTTGGTTTTGGTCTTTAAAAGTTTGTTTTAAGTCTAAAGTGACCAGATTTTCAAAATAAATGACTGGAACATCCCTGGTTTGGGTGGGTTGGTAATAATAAAATTGTGAAACAAGTGCATAATTAAGGAAAAGTGTTGTGCACTCAGAGTCAGTAAAGTCACATTTTCTTTATGTTTTGATAATTTTAAAGCAGCTTTTCTGTATTTTACCTGTACAAATGTCAATGTACGCCTCTCTTTACTGTTGGCAGGTGTCAGATAAAATAAAATATGGACACTTGGGGCATTTCTTGTATAAAACTGGGGCAAATCAGTGATTTTGCATAATTCTGCTGGGACAGAGGACACAGGGCTCAAAATGGGACTGTCCCGGGTAAACAGAGACGTCTGGTCACCCTAATTAACTTTCTTTACATGATCCTGGCGTTTTATTTAGATATTTTGTTTAGTTGAGAGAGGAACATTCATTAACAAACAAATCAGGTTTTCCTCCGCCAAGGTCGCTCCTGCGATCAACAGGTTTGATTGACAGCTCTACCCTGTAACTTGGCTCCATTCGATTCACCCCCATAACCTCGAGCCACAATTGCCACGTTTACATGAGAGATTTAGTTCTGAATAAAAATAAATATGAATTTCACCTTAAAAACACCATGTAAACACTTGAAAATTATTATTCAGAATTAAACATAATTCTGGAGTAAGTATGTCCATCCATCCATCTTCTTCTGCTTATCCGGGGCCAGGTCGCGGGGCAGCAGTCTAAGCAGGGGCTCCCAAGCTTCCCTCTCCCCAGCCACTTCCTCCAGCTCCTCTGGACAGACCCTGAGGCGTTCCCAGGCCGAGAGACACAGTCCCTCCAGCCTGTCCTGGGTCTTCCCCAGGGCCTCCTACTGGTGGGACATGCCCGGAACACCTCTTGAGGGAGACGTCCGAGCTGAAACCACCTCAGCTGCTCCTCTCGACGAGGAGGAGCAGCAACTCTACTCCGAGCTCCTCCCGTGTGACCGAGCTCCTCACCCTGTCTCTAAGGGAGCGCCCGGCCTCTGCGGAGGAAACTCATTTCGGCCGCTTGTATCCGTGATCTTGTTCTTTCGGTCATTACCCAGAGCTCGTGACCATAGGTGACCATATTCAGGTTTTAAAGCTGAATTACATTATTGCTCGATCATGTAAACATTTATTCTTCTTAAAAATAATCCTGGTCGTTCATGCTCATTGGGTGACGTGATCCAGACGATCCTGCTCTTCCAGTCCTCTCTTGGGACTTTCCTCCACGTCTCTTTGGATTTGTGAGCGGGATGTGGGAGTGGGCTGAGGTGTGGCAGCCTCAGACTCAGTTTGTCTTCTTCCTCCTTCTCCGACACTCTTCCCTTCTCCTCCTCAGCTCACAGACGTAAAGCGTGAGGGGAGAATTCTCCAGCTGCTGCTTCAGTATCATCGGAACGACTGTGGAAAAAGTTTGGCTCGTGTTTGTGTCGGCGGCGTAACGACAAACCGAGATGACAGAAAAGCCGGGAGCAGCTGAAGTGTGGGTTTTCTTCCCAAAGACGTAAATATGTTCATGTCTCTGTCCAATCAGAACCCCACCCCCACCCCCAGACGCTGAGTGGAATTAAATAAAGGTGGTTTAATGTTCCATGTAAACCTCAATTCGGAATGATTATTTCCATGTAAACTCCAAGGAGAATATTTTAATTCTGAACCAATTAAGAAACATCATGTAAACGTGGCCAATGAGCCAGTCTGTAGTTCACGTAGTTGAAACAATTTGGTAAACAACACAGACAGTATGAAAAAGAGGAGTAAAGGAGTGTGACATCACCCATAGCATTCGGCTCCAGTCAAATGAAGCTCAAAGAGGCTAGCGATTATAAGGGGGAATTTTGGGCCAGTTCCACATAAGAAAAAGGAATAAATAGAGAAATAAAAACATTAATGTCGATCATTAAACTAAATTTTAATGCCAAAACAACAAAGGTTAGTTCAGCCGTTACAGAAAAATGTAAATGAAAAGTGAACTGGAGCCAGAAATGATGGATCCAGAAACGCCCCTATGATCACTTCCTGTTTGGATTTGGGTTACTGTCTATTTATATATACAGTTTATGGAGAAAAATGAAAAAAAAAAAGATGCTTCTATTCACGGTTTTCAACTGATATTAGCAACATCTCAAAGCCTTTTTACCATTTTAAGATTCGCACAATATTCAGTTTTAAACAACAAAGTAAAAAAGAAAAACTCCAAACCCCAGCGCGTCTACTATAAAAGCATCTGTTCAGGTTAAAATCTTGACAGAGTTTGAAGAAAGTGATTTCATTTTCAGGTCTGAGCCAAACAGCTTTCATTTGTGCAGGTCAGAGCTCTCCCTCATTAGGAGAAAAGTGAGAAAAGTTTATGTTGAACCGTGAACTCAAACTTGTGACACCATCTCGTTTTAGAAACTTTCAGAACAAGCCGGAGCAAATATGTCTGAGTTTCAAATCTTCCACACTTTTTTGACAAGATGTGGAGTTACACAGCATGACTTGTGTTGTGTTTTGTTTCATTAAAACGGGAGTAAAGCTGCTAAAACGGGCAGTGCCTGGAGGACTTGTGTGATGTCACGTAGTACTTGAAAATGCAGTGGCGCACATTTGTAAATTTAGTTAAGTTTACAGTAAAATTGCTCAAAAAATACTCAAAAAACAGTAGACAATGCTATTAAAACATATGCAGAGTTTAGTAGTAGAAAAAGTGTTGATTTATTGCTTAATTCCACTTTATATGATCAAATTGAGTCTTTTGTTCTCCAACAAATACCCCGAAATACTCACTCTTTCACTCACACCACAACAGGAAAAGTAGTTGAAATGTTTTGCCCCAGGATACTATAGTTATAATTTAGTACACCCATGGATCATTATTTTATAATTTGGACATTTTAAATCACAATTTTCACCTAAAATGACTAATCAAAAGATGTGTTGTTACAGCCAAATATGCACAGATTTCCCAAATATGCACAGATTTCTATCCTACGCACACACTTCTGACAGCGCTCTCACTCCATAGACCGCATATATACGAGTGGACGTCACCAACAGCATTTGATTCTTGAGAATAAGGAGGAAACTTTTACCTTTTATCATCAAACTTTAAATATTAAGTTTAAGTCATTGAGTTATGTTATATGTTCTGTAATGTACGAACAACAACTAGCTGTCAATCAAACCTGTTGCTAACGCTAGGGGGAGGGACCTCGGGGAATGAAGGCGTCTGATTGGTCCGTTATTTATGTTCACATCTTGATTTAGGAACAAAACAGCGAAATCAAACATTCAGGATCCTGTGTCGCGGGTTCATACGAACATTTTAAGACCAAAATGTCGAGGCCACAGCAGCAGCAGGTACAGAGAGAGTGACGATAAGATCCCAATGTAAGTCAATGGGAAAAAGGAAGAGAAGGAGCCGGAAGAGCCTCCTGGAGCACTTCCTGTTTGGCAGGCGGCGGCTAATGGGTTAGCTATGTCCACTCATATACACGGACTATGCTCACGCCATAAAGATCCACCGATCGAAACGTTTTCATTTATTAAAGGCAGTTTGGGAGTAAGTGTGCGGCTTTTTCTCGCTTTCAATATTATAATTTGTGGCAATATTTCTAATTAGAAATGTTTTATGCTTCAAAATCTGTTGTCGAGACAGGCCTAGTATCTGCTGTGGCTTTTGCTAACGCTTGTATTCGCAGTTACAAATATGGTACTGAACAGTGGTATATTTCATTCACACTTTACTTACACTACGGTAAGGCTCCCACAGTACTGCGTGTTCCTCTAGACTCTCCCTGTAATGAAATTTCAGAGTTGTGAAATGCTTTTGGGGGCTTTCTCTCCACGCGGATCCTGTGGCCCCTCTAAACCCGTGTGCACTGCCTTCATTTTCCACTCTCATTTCTCCAAACCCCTGGGCTGACACCATTCGTATTAATATTCAGCGTATTTGGAAGTAGCCGTCAGCGCCGCGCACCTCTGTGTACGGACGGCGTGGAGGCTTCGGCGTCGGGGCCTCGGGAGAGTTATGGAGCCTATTCCGGCAGGCGTTGGGACGGACAGATTACGTGTATATCCAATCCCGCCGGAGATGTAGCTCTGGCTGGTCTTTAAAGGACGATCAATGAAAGAAACATGACCCGTGCTGTCCATCTGTGACGAGGACAACAAGATGGTTCAGGGGGAATGGCAGGAGAGACGTGAACTGTGTGTAGGATCAAAATAATGGCGGTATAAATGATTCAAGACGTGGCAGTCATTTCTGATCTTAACCACCTAGCGATAAAATAAGAAGAAGCTCGCAGGTTAATGAAATGTTTATGACGTCTGTCTAATAATCGCGGTACAGTGAACTTAAAGGGCTCAGTTATGTTGTTATAATATTGTTTCCTTGTCCAAAACATACCTGGAGTTGTCTGTTTTTGTTTAATTCGCACAGGTTTAACGGGCAACTCCTGCATATTTAGGCAGAGTTTTTCAAGTGTGATGTTCTTGGGATGTTAGATGGTGATACAGAAAGTGCTCCACTGTGTTTTTAAACTCCAAACACCTTCACGAGAATCATTCAACACTGGAATTACCCATTTCTACTAAGATAAAGGTAAAAAGGTAGTTGTTGTTTTTGTTATCACTCGGTGGGACAGAGCGTCTTGAGATTTGGAGGTATAATAATAATAATAATAATAATAATAATAATAATAATACATTTTATTTTTTAGGTGCCTTTCTGGACAGGTCGCCTTACAACATAAACAAATTAAGTACAGTTAAAAGCCACAGTTAAAGTGGGACAGTATTTAATTGAGTGATTGTATTTAGTGTTGTATTTTAGTAGTATTTAGTAATGTATTAGACAGTATTTGAATTTATTGATTGTATTTAATTGACTTACAATTAGTTATCAGCTATTCTCCCTGGAGACCAATGTAGACAGACCACAGACTGTATAGTGGACTAAGTGATTGTGACGTCACCCATAGCGCTCAGTGCAATAATATGAACTGGATTTTTTTGACGGACGGATTAGGGATGTCCCGATCTGATATTCAGTATTGGTATTGGCTCCCGATCCGGCTCTCTTATGAGTACTGGACAGTATTGGATTCAGTCATGTGATCGGACCAAACCAGTTTCACGTGTTTTTGCAGCATCGACGCGCTTTACGGCAGCTGAAAATCAAAACGTCGCCATGTGGCTGTGTGGAACTTTTCACTACAACAAAACGAGAGTCAACAGCGATGCCATCGCTGCGAACAAACAGTTTCTCCTGGAGGAACCAGCAGAGCCACTTTAACACGACCGATTTGATTCATCACTTACAAAAAAATCATCCGGACGAGTTTGAGATTTACAAGCTTCAAGACGGCAAAGCCACAGCAGCAAACACTGGAGGAGGCATTTCACAGAAGGTGAGGTTGGTAAGGCTTTTGTCATCTACTGGGCTTTTTGAGCTTAGGTACGAACTTCCTTCACGACACTACAGTACACTACAGAGACGGTGCTATTGGAGCTATAAAAAAAAGGTATCGGATCAGTATTGGATCTCCTTCGGAAAGAGCACTCCTTCAATAAATCGGATCAGAAGCCAAAAAATCTTGTTGGAGACATTTCTAATGAGGAGTATGTAGAGCGGGTTAACACGAATATTTTAAGACCCAAATGTCGAGGCCACAGCAGTGGTCACAGAGAGCGGGGCGACAGTATTCCAGTGTAAGTCAATAGGAGTCAGAGTCAGAAGGAGCTGAAAGAGCCGCATGAGAACTTCCTATTTGGAATGAGGCGGCCAGTGGTTTAGCTATGTTCATTTAAATATACAGGCTGTGAGACAGTTTAATAATAAAGAATTACTCAAACATGTGTGAATGAAACAAAACACAACCCCAGGTATGTTTTCTGAGGAGGTAACAACATTACAACATGATTAAAAGCTCACGAGAGTTGATTTTGTGTACTATATTACATTTTAATAGGTTTTCTTTGTAACACTGAAGGCTGTTATACCAAAGATGTACTTGGTGGTGATAAACTCTAAGCTACAGCTGCCCTGAGGGTGACTGACAGAGGCAAGGCTGCTTTTTTACACTTACACTTACTCACAGTTACATAGTGTGGGTGAAGTGTGTTACGATGCAAAAACGGTGTGTAATATTGGTCTCTTGTTGCAAAGAAGCAGCAGCCTGTCAGTCTGTGGGCAACGCAACTGTTGTACCTATTATTTTTAACCAGACTGACCTCTGCTATAAGTTTAGTTAAAGGGACGGTTTGGAATATTGGACATAGGGCCTCATTTCCTCGTGAGCCAGAGTGTTGGAGACGCGTGGAGACACTTTAAATCTTCCATCCAGTCCTTGTATTTGCAGAGGTTGCTGGTGCTAGGCTAGTGCATGTCAATGGCCACAGAGCACCCGAGGCAAAACTATTATAACTCCAGACTGTCCATGTGAACGTCTGTGTCCATAGAATAAGTTTAGAAGTCAAACCAACGTTGCATTTGAAGGATTTATGTCTGAGCAGCAGCGAGTTGTACTTCCTGATAGAAGCTCGGCAGCGGCGGACTGATATATGAGAAAATAGTCCCTCAACATGCGACGATTCGTGCGATGCAAAAAACCTTGGCCAAAATTTAAGATATAAATACTTAAATTTATCAGAAAATGACTTAAAAGTTGTGAAATTATCTGAGCAGCAAGATTACTTTACAAGTGATCTTAAAATAAACCACCTCTAGACTAGAATTAGTCAGTTTCAGAACTAGTAAGTAGATAATAAATACAAAAACACATTAATAACCTGATATAAGTTTTAAAATCTTGGCCTGATCAAACAGATTTACAGTGTGATGTACTGATAACGAGGGGTGATACCATACGATATCGTCACTGTATGCACCTCATGGTACGATATTTATTGCGATATCGTGGGAAAACTCACGATATGTTGGGGAGGCTCATGTTATTACAATATTCTACAAATTAACAAGACTGACATTATAAAACGCTTTGACCAGTCATTTGGTGCAGCATTTATTGTCGTTAGGGATGGAACGAAATACAAATCTCTCTGTACGATATTTTCACCATATACAACTCACTGTACGATATTTATTGCAATATTTTGTATGAATCTGCTACTTTTTCCTCTAAAAATGCTTCACAAGACTTAATCCAAAGAATGAAGATGTAAAAGTGCTTAGAACAGTTATTTGTCGTTATTGTCGTCTGCACTGAAACGGAGCAAAGGATCATGGTCTATGTAGTTCCCTCTGTTTTTCTGGAAAAAAAAACTTGGGACTTGGGATTCGATATATTGTGATGGTCCACGATATTATTGTGAGACCTTTGACGATACGATATCACCATATTTCGGTTATTGTTACATCCCTACTGATTACGCAAAATGGACTCTTATGAGCTTTAAGCCACGTTATGCTACTGTTATGTCTTCAAAAACATATCTGGAGTTGAATAATCCTCGTTTATTAGTCTGTCTGCATCTCAGAAGCTCAAAACGCTCTGTTCCACCTTCTGATGTCATGAAATGGTTGTCAAGTTAAGCTTCCTTTTACCTTTTGTTCAGCAGAAACGGGCAAATCCAGCCTAAATATACAGGGCTTGTGTTACACGTGTGCGAATGAACGTTGTAACATAGATCAGAAAATAGCGAAATATGGAACATTAAACTGCCGCTGCTTCTGTTCACACGGACGAAGCTTGTGGGCCACGATTTAATGACTACCTCCAAACCTGTGCAAACGCTTGAACAAAGCAGAACACCGAGAACGCAGAGGGGACGTGCGTTGGTGCTGACTACGGCGCTTTGACGGATTTCGCTCCGGGCGCAGGCTACCTTCAATGTCTCAAACCATTAGTGATTCCTGTTGTACTAAAGCGCCGCTCCAGGGCCCCCATTTCCTCGCATTAACGTCTACCTTCCGCCGCAGAAAAATCAAAGGCAAATCCGCGCGCTGCTACCTCGCGCTGGATACACAAATCAGCCGGGTTAGAGAGGGCCACGGGGGCTTTTTTGGCGCGTCGAAATGAAACCACGAGATAAGCATCGGGTGTGTTTCAAAGCAGAACAATTTATTATCAAGAAACAATATCAAACAAGAAGGAGAGAAAAATGTCCACTCATTTCATAAACTTGTTTTTTTTTGCAGAAATTCGATCCGTTCGACGCCCCCAGCTCGCACAACATGATTTATTAAACTGGGAGATTCTTTCATTTAATCCGGCGCCCCTAGTTACAATTTTTCATATTTTCTTGTGTAAATATAGCACTGTCGGTAGGTGTAGAAACCAGATCACAGCAAAGATATGAGACGCAATACAAAGAGGAAGGTTGGGGGGGGGCTCCAATGTTTTTTCCGCTAAAGTGCAGTTCGCCCCCTTCAGGTTCGTGTAAGTCGTAGCTCCTCTGGGAGTCCAAACAGGGAGAATTTCATCGGCACATGCTGTAAGGTAATTGAAAATGTCAGTTTGGAGTATCTGATATTTCCATTGTGCTTGAGGTAATGGGGAAATAGGTTGACCTGGATGCATTAATTATTCAATGCAATGATTACGGTACAGAAGATCGCCTCATAAGCACTTTCTGGTCTAACATAAACCCGGGTAGTTCGAGCGCTATGGTATGTAGGTCAAAATACATGGAAGATGACACTAAAATTTCTGTTGAGTTAGAGTTTTATGCTGATTAAAATTAAAACGGGCTGATTCCAAAATTGCGGTCAGTTTTTTTCTGGCACGTCAAGTTTTTTCTCTACAGTTTACCCTCCAGATAAGCAAAACTCAGATTACGACTGGACTCATCTACAGCTACAAGGCGACTTGTTTGCGCGTCAGAATCGACACAGTGAGAAGTGTGTGCAGCTCCCAATAGGTCAGTATTATTACATTACAATAGTCCATTATCACAACGACAGGAAGTGTCGCGATGTTGAGCCGCGCAACTTCCGGTTAATGCTTTTCTACGGCAAAATACCTGTGGAAAAGTGTCGCATATTTTTGAGCAGCTTCATAAATCTGCCCCAACACCAAATCTTCATCCAACAAGGTCGACAAAAAACATATTCTGTCCATGAAGAATTTATCCACAACTATCAAGGGAAGAAAGATGAAAACTTAAAGGAGAACGACGACTGAGCAAAAGTGCAGTTTAAATGGTCGACATTTAATCTGTGAACATCTGTAGCATTTAAACGGCACAAATCTCTCCGTCTGTGCTAATATCGACATCACAAAATCGATTTTTAATTTTAATTGTAGAATAAGTCTGAGTGAACAAGTTATTCATGTTTTAATCATGACCATAACGTTAGTTTTGCTCAGTCGTTCTTTAAGTTTTCATCTTTCTTACCTTGATAGTTGTGGATAAATTCTTCTCCTCTATGTTCTTTGTCGACCTTGTTGGATGAAGATTTGGAGATGAGGCAGATTTATGAAGCTGGTCAAAAATATGCGACACTTTTCCACAGGGATTTTGCCGTAGAAAAGCACTTGACTGGAAGTTGCGCGACTCAACATCGCTGCACTTCCTGCCGTTGTGATAATAGTTTATTACAGGAGCCGTATCCATAGTAAAAACATAATAGTGTTAAATAAACATTGCAGTCATGCCTGTTTCTTTAATATTTCATTGTCAATATTTGAGCTTTTTGGTTTATAAAACAAGCACATATCTGCTAGGCACAGTATTTTTATAGTTTATAAGAAAATGGGTATCCTATAGTTCAAAAACTTGACGTGATAGAGAAAAACTGAGATCAGTTTTGGATTCCACACCCAAAAATTAGTTAAAAACAGCTGTCAAACCAAACTCAACAAAAACTGTGTTCCCCAGTCTAATTAGATTCTGAACTTTAAATAATGTTGAATTTCTCAGTGTGAAAAAAGATGTTTGAATAATTTTTGTTGCTAAAATTTTAAGTTTTCAATATGTTTCAGCTTTAAAATAAACATTTCACCTTTTAAATGTTCAGCACAAATATTTTCAAGCCCTCAAATTCAACAGTGAAAATTCAGAGTGTAAATTTGCAGTGAAAATCTTGAAATCCTGTGCGAGTGAAGAGGACGGAGGCTGTTTCCCGTTGGCCGTTCTCATCTTTGGTCGGGATTTACACTTATGGAATAAAAGAGATGAGGTTTTGATGAGGATAATTCTGACCAATCACATCGCTTCACTGCACCACTTCCTGCTTGTTCCTAAATCACTTTGGATCGATTGCTTCTGCCTTCGCATTTCGGATCTTTTCTGCAAAGTCACTGCGGATTTTACGCTATGAATTTTTTTTTTTTTTTCATTTTTAAACACTTTGAAAATGATTGAAAATCTAAAATTTCATCAATAGACATTCGGAATAAATATAATAACATGTATTTTCAGAGTTAAAAAATTCCAAGTGAGAAATTTAACGGCTTTAAAATTCAGAATCTAAGGGAACAAATTATCTTCCATAAAAATATAAATTGCAGTGTTTCAAAGACTCAGATAAATGTATACAAATAGGAAATTGACAGCATAATGATGATTTAGATTCATTACAAACTGGTCTATAATCCCACATTAGAATATACTGTAAAGCATGATCATGATGGTGATGTGCATTTTTGGTATTGCTTGTTTCTATGGTTACGTCATTGTTCTGTCTGGAATGTTCCACAGTGTGACATTAAACAGTTCTACTTTACATTTATTCAGTTACAGGTGGTTTCATAGCTCAAAAATACCAAGAAAAACAGATCTGACCTGTAACTTAGTCTGGTTGGGTCGCCATGAAGATAGAGAGGTTTAATGCCAGACTGTGAAACATTCCAGGCAAAGCAATAACATTTCCATGGAGACAAGCAGATGGCATATCCTCCACCAGAAAAGTTACACAGTGCACCTTTAAAGTACAAATTTAGTACACATTTTCAGTATCTGTATTTTACTTAAAGATGCAATTTTCTGGTCCATCACCCGCTTCTCTCCATGGAGATGTTCCCTGAAATGTTCCACAGTATGTCATTACACTTGTTTATGTCTAAAGAGAAAGCAAGTGATGCCACAGGGCTAAGTTACAGGTCAGATCTGTGGAGAGGCGAGCTCACTCACAGTAGGAATGCATGTTTTTAAGTCAAAACCACGTTATTCAGTAAATGCAAGATGGTTGTGTTTAAAGCCACACCGGGACATTTCCATGGAGACAAACAGAAGGCGGACCTTCCACCGGAAAAGTTACACAGTGCACCTTTAAGTAGATTTTAAAGTGGATACTTCTGACTTTTACTTCACCACATTTGAGAACAGGTATCTGCACTTTCTACTCCACTACATTTTTGACCAGGATTGAAAAATAAAAGTTAGTTTTTTTGATGATGAATTCAGACCTTTTTGCTGAAAAGGCCGAGTTATTTGTTAGCATGTTCGTAATTTGAGCAAACAAAAATATACAATGTTTAATATTAATAACAAAATAATTTCTACAGAACAAAATTCAGCACAAATCATTATCAAAATCACAACATTTGAAGCTTTATAAGACCTCAAAATCTGTGCGAAACACTTCTACTTTTTACTCTTTAAATACATTTTTAAACAGATACTTTAATCATTTTACTTAAGTCGATTTTTCATGTGATACTTTTACTTGATTATTATATTATTATTTTCGCTCCAGTATCTGTACTTTTACTTAAATACCTACTTAAACTAAATGAGGTACTTCTTGCCTAAGTGAGAGCAATAATTTGCCAAATAACAAGACTTTAAAGACAGAGAATCCTTTGTAAATGTACTGAACTGTTGCAGCAGATAAAACGGTACGGCTTTTACCGAGTTTGACTAAGTGGTAATTGTGAAGGCCTGAGAATTGGGTCCGTGTATTTTCAAGATTGCAGCTTCCCCGGTCTGCACTTTCTGTCAAAGTGAAAAGGAAATAGCACACAGTATTTCTATGTGTTGAGCAACAATAGTGGAGTTAGAACGAAAAATACAAGCGCGTCTCGCTAAAGGGAAACATCTCTTGGTCTTTTATTGCCATTCAAACAAAACCATTATAATCTTATTCTACGCTACATATAAAAATCGACCAAAGTTTGCTTTAAATGGCTCAGGCTCATTGATTTTCCTTATAATCTTGGGACAGTTTATGGACAGTGCCAGAACTGCATTAATAACAGCAAATGCCAAAACAGTCGGGCAATTTAACAAAACAGCTTAAGTCATCCATGATATGTTAGGGGTCTTTCTAAGTGACAGATCAGTAGTATTAAAAGGGCATTTTTATCTGTTATTATATTGTTTAAACTGTCAGTCTTGTCTATGCCTATAAACCTTATATATTTAAAGCTTCCATCTGTAATTTGATCGGCAGAAGAACACAGGTGAGGGAAGGGGGACCAGGTTTCACATCTGTCATCTACTGGGGAAAAAAATAAACGTACAAAATCCCGACTCGAGCGTCCCCCTGGCTTGAAAGTCCCAGCTCGAGCGTCCCATTCTATATCATAATAAAATAAAATGTGAATGTAGCGAGCAGGGATGGGCATTCGATTTTCTTAATGAATCGTTGGGGGAATTAATATTAAAATGATCATAATTATTATTACTATTACTAATCTGCATAAATAAACTCAACTTTACAACATATAAACCATCACCACTACAGAGCCACATCAGTGTGAGATTAGAATGTGTTTAATGCAGCTTTGCCACATTTGTTTACGTCTTAGAGAAACAAAACTTAAAACCACATGGCTCATTTGCATAAACTGTAAACACTGGAAAAAGCAGCTCTTTCCTTGTGCGTTGATGTGGTTCAGCTTCTGTCGGACTAAAGGACACAACTCAGTGGAATATGAGTGTTCTTCCTGTGACAGAGGGATGTTCTGCTGATGGTGAGTCTGTTCTGTGCGTATGTCGCATTGGAGATGGGTCATGTTTTCAGAGATCATTCGTGTGCAGGTCATATATGTGCAGATTTAGTGCAGTTCTTTATCATTTCATTTTATTTATGTTGGTCACTTTATTTATTTTGGCTTCTGTTGTGATGAAAAGACTGAAAAGTGTTTGTATTTTGGACCCTGGCGCACTCAACTGTTGCAGTAACCGGGATACTGCGTGTACCTGCACCATGACCAAACCGGGACACTCAAAAAACTCGATCATACCGGGACACTGATGTGCAGGTAAACGCACTCATTGGGGGATACTGTGATCTCTAAGGAGGTGTGCCATGGCTGAGATGTGGAACTATGGGGCCGCAACTCCAGTGTTTGTGCTGTGAGCCGCAGCCTCGTCTCCTTAAATATGCACAACAACCTACATTCGGTTTGTCAATTAAAAATGAACGTGATCAACAAAATTCTTAACAATCAATTACCGATTAGTCAACTAATCACGCCCATCCCTAGCAGCGAGACCAAATGTCGGGCCTTGTTTATGTCATTTTACCGATCTTCCCGAAGCGGCACACATTTTTCAGTATGTAATATCAATATAATCCTCATTTGCTTGTCAATGTTTACTATGAAATTGTATTTTAAATCAATTTTTCTTTTTCCCCGTATCCTACAGCATCTATAACTGTGGATTTGGGAAGAAATATTAATTATTTTCTTACCTGCTTGCCATGAATTTGTAAGCAGCACAACAGAAAAAACTTAGAAAGCTACAGAATACAAAAATCGTTGAGCTCGGGGACCTTCCAGCCAGGGGGACTTTCCAGCTGATTCCCAAATGTACATGGCAGCTCTAAAGCCCTAATGAGCAGTTTTAACAAATCAACCAATGAGGAAAAGATCATGACTCCCTTTTTTCCCCATGTCGCCCAGTTCTACAAAAAAGTTTCACAACATCAACAAATCAAAAACAGATATTTTTTTAAAACCATAAATCACAATATGTCAGATGTATAGAAACAGAAACAGTGATACTTCCAAACTGACCATTTCAATCACTTTTATACATGTACCAACCCATGACACTCCTCGGCCCCAAAGAGTCCCACGAGTCTTGTGTCTTATTGCCAGTTGAAGGTGCGCCTGACCAGCCTGAAAAAGGTCCTGTTATGTTCCCTTAGGAAAGCCCTCAGCTGATGAAGGACGGAGTTATTGACCACTGGGTGTGGCCGTCCCTTCGACTCGTGCAGGCAGCGCTCACGTCCGTCGCTCCGGATGCAGTAAAAACCTTTCGTCTGGTTGAAGTAGAAATTGGACGATACTATCCTCGGGGGTAGGTTTAGGAAATTCTCCACTTTCTGCAGCTCTGGTAAAGGGTCCCGAATGAGCGCGTCCCCGTCTACGATGTGGATCTGCTCGAGGGGGAAATGCCTCAGCCAGTTTTGGATATGGACATCGTAAAGGCTTCTTTGAATGGCTTTGTAGCGCATATTTAAAACGCCATTTCGCACGAGCAAGTTCTCAATCGCCTGCACGGGTTTGTGGTTCTCCAAGCGGTTGAAGTAGACTTGGGTGTAGTCGGAGATCACCCTTTCCGTTGGATCTCGCAAAATGAGCAGGAGTTTGATGGAGGAATTCATGGCACAGATGCGTTCAGGAGCAAGAGCGGAGGTGAAATACCCTGGCGTTTTCTCGATTGTAATCTGGTTGGGGTAGGAGTACGGCATCAGATCGCGATACCACTCGAATCCTTTAGCGTAGTTCTCGTCCCAGTCGAAAAAATGGACTTCGGTTGCGGCCGCTGCAACTTCCGGATGAATATCAAGCATTTCGAGCAACGCTCTGGTTCCACCTTTGCGAACACCGATGATGATACTCTGAGGAGCTCTTTTGCTTGTGCCGGGCGGTGGAGACGTTGAAACATCTGACATATTGCTGGTCTGGATGGAGTCAAGTTCGATGGGGTCTATGCCGAAATCTTCTTGCAGGAATTCAGGAGGCGCGCCGTGAATTTGGACGACAAACAGCAAAGCAAACAAGAGGAAGAAGTGAGACATTTTGGGTTGGTGTTGGATTTCGAGATTGGCGGAATAGTCGGTGGACTGTTGCTGGTTTATCCAAGTTGGTAGAGCGGTATCAGGTCAGGTTGAAAATGGAGTCTCTGTACGCCATTGGAATCAAATGCGGGTTGAGACCATCTTCAGTCCATCGTTCATCTGTAAAGGAGACAAAAAGAGAAGGAAAATACATTCAGATTTCAGGTATAGAGAGCTCATTTTACACAGAAATAGCTGCGGAGTCCATAAGTGCATTATCACAAAAGGATCATCTGTATTCATCTTTTTAATGCATCGCTTTTCATCCAACCCTCTCTTCCCCCTCTCCCTCCCTCTCCTCTTTCTCATCACCTCCCTTCCTTGAACTCCATAAAGTCACTTCCAATAGATACTGTAATGTCTTTGTCTGAAAAAACATTTGGCCGGGTAGCGCTTTGGTTTCGAAGATTGCGCGATATGGCAACTTGCCCACCGAACAAGGCTGCGGTGCTTTGTCTTGCCTTTCTGCAGGTCAAAATTTGGGCTAAAATCGATAGACGTTTCATAGGTCTCTGCTGCGTTCAAATCAAGCCTCCCCCGGTTTGGAGATAGATGCGTTTATAGCAGGAAGCCAAATGAGTTCTCACTTCCAGGTGACTTTGATTTTCAATGAGACGAGGCAGATCAATACAGAGAGAGTGAACTTTCGCAAATGCAATAAGAAGGATTCGCGGTATTAAATAAGATTGGTAATACTGAAGACGAAACTTAAATCTGAAAGAACGTTGGATGAACTGCTTGAAAACTTGGGAGACATGAAAAACTTTAAGTAGTCCAGAAATATATAAAAATGTGAACTATTTAAAGGCCCTGCACCTGATTTATTTCCCCATTTATCTGAGCAAAATGTGTCTGCCTTAGTACAGATATATTGTATAAGCAGCTCTTGAGGTCAACATAAGTCTACTTTTAACAGTCTATAACAAATTATAAAGCGCTTTATTTTATTTTTTTTGGGGGGGGACCCATTTTTATTGATATTTTCAAATAATAATAGCAAGGATGAGGGATACATTGCAATACAGAAATACAATATATCAAAACAAATATCAAAACTAGGGGTGTACATCCAATTCTCACGATACGATATCATCACGGTATGATATTTATTGCGATATGGTCGGGAGGCTCAGAATATTACGATATTCTACATAATAACAAGACTGACATTATAAAATGCTTTGACCAGTCATTTGGTACAACATTTATTGTCATTAGGGATGGAACAATATCCAAATCTCTCTGTACGATATTTTCACCATAAACATCTCACTGTACCATATTTATTGCAATATATAACTGTCAATATGCTACTTTTTCCTCTAAAATGCCTCTACAAGACTTTAAAAGTGCTTAGAACAGTTATTTCTTCATGTCGTCTGCACTGAAACGGAGCAAAGGATCATGGTCGATGTAGTTCCCTCTGTTTTTTTTTTTAGCTATTTCTGCATCAGAACTATTCATTCAACCAAAGAGACTTGTGATTCGATATATTGTGATGGTCCACGATATTATTGTGAGACCTTTGACGATACGACATCACCATATTTCGGTGATCTTATACTAATCAAAACAAGCAAACCAGCAAAAGTGTAAAAAATAAATAAATAACAGAAGGTGTACAGGGTTTACTTTGAGAAAACCTTAGAAGACGCCATTAGATGTTCCTCACCCCTGCTCCCAACACCAAAGCACTTTGTCCCACGATTAGGAAGTGCACTGTTAGCATGCTAGTTGTTGTTAACGTTACCATTATGGCAAAACTCCGCCCTCGACTCAACTGCTTAAAACGTGAATAACGGTGAATAATTAGGCTGTTCTGAATGCATAAGGTGAGGGAGGAATAACTTTGGACCACTGCAAACTATAAAATAAAATGAACAATGTTTTGTGTTTCGCCTTTTTAAGGGAGTAAAAAGTATCACAGAGATGTTACGAAGCCTATTGTGCTGTGGTGTGCAGCTTTAGTAGGGGCCAAGTTACATTTCCAGTCGTATAAAAACACCAGTAAGTGAATAAATACAAGACGTATGAGTGTAATCCCAAACAAAGCAGTAAAATAGCCATATAAAACAAGTAAGCAAGTAAATAGTTCATTGTGCATTCACCTTCTACAGAGCCTTAGTTAAACAAAGTCCTAAAAAAAACTAATGGAGTTGGACGAATGCCCTTTTGGCAGAGGAAGTAGGGCAGGTTGTACAAAATTTGCCAGTTCATGCCCCTTTCCGCTGGGAATATCTGAGTGTTGTTACTGAGAATAGTTCATTGGTGTGAACAAATTCGGGAACATTTGCAGAAGAAAGGTCCTGCTGCAGTGATAATTATTCGCCTACGGCTGTTTTAAACAATATTTAACAAGGCTGCACACACTTTATCCATATATGCAAAGTTATTTTCTACGTTCTAATGATAATTCCTCATCAAAAGTTGTGTTTTGCTTCATTCACACATGTTTAACACTCCTTGTTCCACCTTGTGACGTCATATGGTAATACAGGAAGTGCTCCACTGTGTTTTTAAACTCCACACACCTTCACTAGAATCATTTTGAGCTTTGGAGACGTAGACAGACTAATAATGCAGGATTATTCAAACGTGTGAAGGAAACAAAACACAACTCCAGGTCTGTTTTTGAGGAGGTAAGAACAATCTAACAGGACTTTAAGCTTATAGTTTGCACCTTTAAGACCTTTAATGGGTGAAAGAGGTTGAAATATAAGTAAACATGAACCCTATACCCTTTGTATCACCTTCCATAACATTAATTTGTGAAGAGTTAAAGTTAAATATGATTAATGACTTGGATTTTTACTGCATTTACAGGCCGCACTAGCTTCTCAATCTAAAAAGGACATAGCCACAGCTGCCCTGGGGCTCACTGACAAAGATGTGGCTGCAAAAGGCTATTATCACATGAGTCGCGCGCTTTTCTCTGGCAAAATATCTGTAGAAAATTGTTGCATATTTTTGAGCAGCTTCATAAATCTGCCCCGACACCAAATCTTCATCCAACAAGGTCGACAAAGAGCAGATTCTGTCCATGAAGAATTTATCCACAACGATCAAGGTAAGAAAGACGAAAAGTTAAAGGCGAACAACGACGGGCATCAGTGAACTACTCCTGAGCAAAACTAACGTCATGGTCATGAATAAAACATAAATAACTTGAAAATCGATTTTGTGATGTCGATATTAGCATAGAGTGAGAGATTTGTGTAGTTTAAATGCTATAGATGTTCACAGATTAAATGTTGACCATTTAAACTGCACAAATCCATCTGTCTATGTCCCTCAGACTAGGGCTGGACAATATGGGAATAAAAAGAATCATGATTTTTTTCCCCCTTCGTATTGATCAATCTCGATTTTTGATTTGATCTTCCTTCCTTCAGACATAAAGGGCAGGGTGTCAAGATCACCAGTTTTATTTTGTGTTGATAGGACCAATAATTCCACAGAAATTCACATTCAAAAGTTGGAATGAGCTTGTGTGATATATTAAACCTAATGCATATGTGCGCTGTCCGTGCGCTACTTCAGGTCTTATGTTTCACTCGAAAATGGTGAGAAAATAGTCGTTTACTTTCCATAATTTGGATTAGAAATATGAGAAGGACCAGAGGAGAGAAAGAGGAGAAAATGTGAGGAGTTGCAGCTGGATCGATCTTTTGATTTTTGGCACAGCCGTAACTCAGATCACGACATTCAATCACAATCGCACCACAATAGGGCACCAAAACCTGCACTAGTTGGAAGATCAGACCATCAACCATAAAACACTGATGTTTATATTATGTGACTAAAAATTAAGTTACCGTATTTTTTCATGGTTTGGTTGGTCCTGAATTATACTCAGGTGCGACTTATATATAAAACATATAATTTCACATGTTGGTTATTTTCACACTGACAGAGGGCGCTCTAGGCTTGTGTACCAGTATCTGCAACACCTCACGCTCTTCCTCCTGCACCACTGTCACTTCTCGCTCTACTGCACATGTCTCCTGCAGAAAGAGCCGCTGTCCTGCTGCAAGTGCTGAAATCTGCAGCTGAAAACGGTAATCGAGCAGCAGAAAGAAAGTTTGGAGTGAACGAGAAACTTGTGTTTGACTGGAGAAAGGTGGAGGAAACTCAAACTGCAATGAAGAAAACAAAGCTAATCGTGGGATAAAAGCTGGATTTTGCTAGAGTTGCTCAAAAGTAACACTGAGGATGAAGAATTCAATGGATTTAGTGATTTGGAGTGAGATGGAGAGTTCGGTAAACTTGTTCTGTTGTCTCTGCTCTAGTTTTCTGAATAACTGTTCATATGTGACGTGAACACACCAGACACATGTTCAGTCTGTTGTTCTCTGGTCTGTTATTACTATAACTCGCCTTTTGAGATGAAATGTCTGTTCCTGGTGTCTGATTTGATCAAATAAATTTCCCCCCAAAAATGCAACTTATATATGTTTTTTTCTTCTTCATTGTGCATTTTTTAGCTGGTCTCACTTATAGTCCGGAAAATATGGTAAATGAAGAAATGATGTTTAGTCTGACAGTTTTAAAATAGATTAACAAGCCTCAGACAGAACAGTGCCTATGGTTAGACAAACAGAACATGTCACTCAGCCAAGTTACAGGACAGATCAGTGAAGACCTTGCTTACTGTAAGAAATTATGTTTTAAGGTATTTTTTAGCAGTAAAATCACACATAATTGAATAAGTGCAAAATCTATTGGTGTAATGCCACACTGTGAAACATTCCAGGCAAAGCAATACCATTTAAAAGTATAACCCACGCTTCATTTATTTTAAACACCTCCATACGTCTTGCTGGCAATACTGTTTCTTGTTTTCACAACTTGTCTGAAGTGTTTTCTTCATTTCCAAGAAATAACATATGCTAAAAATGTTCTTTTATTATGTAGCGAGTGCTGAAGACTTGAATTAAATTTCTAAATGTCACAGCGGTAATTAGACGCAAACTTTGGCGTGTGGTGCTGGGAAGGAGCGAAGAGTGCACTGAACCAGTCACAACAGTGGGAGAGGTATGCAAACATGCAGCGCGCCAAAGGTCAGGGAGGGGGCGCTCTACAGGTTAGGTGTTCCCAGCACATAAGACAAAAGCTTCTGTCAAAGCAAAGGTTAGACTCTGTTCACGTCATTACAAAGTCTACAGTATGGAAGTTGTTCTCAGGGGAAAATACACTGCGGTTATTCAAGTGTTTTAATTTATTTCTAAAAAGGACGATTCACGCAGCATGACTCACCGGCTGTCGACTTGTGTTTTTGCTTTTATTTCAATCGATGTTCAAATATCTCTGTAATTTTATAAGAATGTCTTTCAGTAGCACCTTGAAAACATCGGCGGTGGCAATAAAAACAGATTTTCATGACCAATGCTGTTAGATTAGGATCCAGAGGAACTGAAGGCCAATAAGCTCTGCCGATATTTTTGAGCCGATATGTATGTTTGATTTTAATTCATTTCCCCAAATTAATCATTTAAATTTGCGAAATCTTCCCTACAGCCACAAACCTTTAAGAGAGCTGTGTAGTAGAGGTGTAACGATATCCAAGTCTCACAATACGATATCGTCACAGTATGAACCTCATGGTACGATATTTATTGCCATATTGTAGGAAAGCTCACGATATTACAATATTCTACATAATAACAAGACTGACATTATAAAATGCTTTGACCAGTTCATTTGGTGCAAAATTTATTGTCATTAGGGATGGAACGAAATCCAAATCTCTCGATATTTTCACCATAAACATCTCACTGTACCAGATTTATTGTAATATGTTAATAGTGAATCTCCTCCTTTTTCCTCTAAAAACACCTTCACAAGACTTAACCCAAAGAATGAAGATGTAAAAGTGCTTAGAACAG
Organism: Odontamblyopus rebecca; assembly: GCA_030686955.1. Lineage (NCBI taxonomy): Eukaryota > Metazoa > Chordata > Actinopteri > Gobiiformes > Gobiidae > Odontamblyopus > Odontamblyopus rebecca. The sequence continues at coordinate 33,749,596 of CM060662.1, forward strand.
TTATTTCTTCATGTCGTCTGCACTGAAACGGAGCAAAGCATCATGGTCTATGTAGTTCCCTCTGTTTTTTTTTAGCTATTTCTGCATCAGAACTGTTCATTTAAGCAAAGAGACTTGGGATTCGATATATTGTGATGCTCCACGATATTTGGAGATAGACAGTGGATATTTTTACTTTTGATCTCATCGACCTTCAATCTCCAGCACAGGTCAATATTGTGTTTTGGTCGATCGATAATTACTTTAATGCAATAATTACACAAAACATGACGACACAGCACGGATGTAACAATAACCCAAATATGGTGATATCGAATCGTCAAAGGTCTCACAATCGTCAAAGGTCTCACAATCGTCAAAGGTCTCACAATCGAGACCTTTGACGATTCACTCTCTCTAAATACTACTACTTTACTACTTTATTTTTTTAATTTGCCACATAAGTGACAGTATATATGCAGTTTGTTCCAGACATAAAAAGAATATCAATGTAAAATAATAATAATAAAAGCAAAAAGAGACATTTAAGACCAGGTATTTAAAAAAATCTTTTTACTGTAGACATTTTCTTGGCCAGTAGTGTTTAACTGAAGTGCCTAAAGTAATATTTATATTACCAACATGCAAACATCATACATCATGCACCAACCACAGACTGTATAAAATGAAATGGACTCCAGTAGAATGAAGTTTACGATGTTAGTGGTTATATGAGCGAAATGGGAGCCAGGAATTTTAGGAATAGGATTTTATTTACATATAAAATAGCGAAATTAAAACCGGATCATGTAGAATGGGTTAATACAAACAATTTAAGCAGTTACAAAGAGAGGCGTGACAATTTTCCAGTGTAAAGTGAACTAGAAACGGGATCGATGGAGCCGGAAGTGCACCCAAGAACATTTCTGATTTGGACCGCGGCGGCTCGTTGGATTCGCTGTGTCCATTTATATATTAAACAGCCTCCGAGGCCAACTCACAAAACAGCCACCTCGCACAAATACACATTGTTTTGTGTTTTGTTTTCTACTTGTAAAGGGAATTTTATATATTTCACCACCAAACCAAGTCTACTTTAGGACTAAAACAAGCTCCAACTACCCTACTTTGACTTTACATGTGTGACTTTTAGCATTAAGTATAGCTCAGGGCAGGTAAAAAAACATCTCGACAGCAATTTTACACTGAAAGCTAATTAGCACGAATGACTTATTTGTTACAGTACAGTGCCGCTGTAGAAACGAAAGATTTTGTGTCGCTAATTAAACTCCGATCACATTTGTTTTGACAGCACCTTTGGGCACACGTCAGTCACTTTCAGACCATTTGAGACAACAGCGGAAAAATACGAGCCGAGCGTGGAAAAAGTGAGGAGCAGAGCGAGACCGGGCTGCAGTGTACGGAAAATCGTTTGTTTCATTAGATTTAGAATTTTAAATATCGTCAAATTTCTCATTTGGAACTTTTTAACTCTGAAAAAAATGTTTGAATTACTTTTATTCTGAATGGCAGTTGATGAAATGTGTTTAAAATTCAATATAAAAAAACAAACATCTTAAATATTCAGCACAAATATTTTCAAGTCCTCAAATTCAGTCAAAATTCAGAGTGTAAAATTCGCAGTGAAAAAGATTTGCAGCAAAGATTTAAGACGCCAAGGCAGAAGCAATCGATCCAATCCAACGTGAGCTGATCTAACTTAGTAACAAACAGGAAATGGTGCAGTGTAGCGATCCGATTGGTCAGAGTTCACCTCATTTAAACCTTGTGTAAACCCCGCCCACAGACGAGAACGGCCAATAGGAAACAGCCTCTGTCCTCCGCACTTACACAGGATTGATTGCTTCTCATTGCTGCTCGGTTACGATTAGTGTTGCCGCAATTACTCTCCGTAGTTGACGTAACTGAATATGCAAATTAGTCAAAGGTTATTTTTTTTGGTTGAATATTTGCCTATTTATTTTTGGTCTCAAACTCGTGCTCGTGCAGAAAACTTTTGCTCGTCTGAGTTCAGGTAATTCCCCTCCTCACCACTAGCATTTGCTGTGCGCACTCTGCTGACTATCCTCTCTTCCTCTCTTCCGCTGTTTGGAGCAGGGTTTTGAGATAAGAGCAGTAAATAAAAATAAAAATGGCAGCGGCAGGTGTAGGCCGAATTATAGTTCTACATCGACTCAACGCACACTGCCGCCGTCGCCTTGTCTCCGTCGTTTTTGATTTACGGTTCCGTGTCGAGGTCGATGCAGCGTGAAATAATTCACCCCCACAACACTAGGGGGCGAGGGTTTAGACTGGCCTACGCAAATGAGCCGTGCGGTTTTAAGTTTTGTTTCTTTAAAACGTAAACAAATATGCGCAATGCTGCATTAAACACATATTTATTCAGAGTCTATATTGAGTGAAGTACTGGAAATGGTAGCGGTGGATGAGCACCTTAAAAGAAAACACTCAGGAGTAACTGAAGGCGCAAAAGACAACGTAAGTAAATCAACACATGAAAATTGCATCCACTGATTTAAAAAAAAAAATTTGTCAACTAATCGAAGAAAATGAGTCGTTAGCGGCGGCATTATTTACAACAACAACAAAAAAAATCATTTGCACATTTTAAAAGTGCGAAAAACATTAACTTTGCACTAAAGAGTCTCATCACAGCAGGAACTCAAGTCCTTCTGAAACACTCGGAACTGCACTTTTAGGCTTTTGGAGTTCTTCCCTCAAACGCAAAACGCATGTAACCACCTTGTGATGTCATGTGGTAATACAGGAAGTGCTCCATTGTGTTTGTAAACTCCACACACCTTCGCTAGAATCGTTTGGATGACTTCAGCACCTAGAATTGCCAGTCTCTATGAAACAAATGTAAAAAGGAGCAGTTCACTTGAAACCTACCGCTTCATGACATCACAAGGTGGAACAGTGCGTTTTGAGCTCTGGAGATGTCAGACTGATAATAAAGGGTTACTTGTGCATGTGTAAATGAAACAAAACGATCCGTGTACCATTGGTTCTTTTGAATTTCAATTAAGAATGTAAAACAGTAAAATGGGGAAACAGATTGTATATTTAATTTTTCTGTTTTAGCGTCAAACAAAAAACAGATTTCGACCTCTATTTCCAATATTTAATTTAAAGTTTATTTCAAAAAACAATCAAAAAACAGTCTCGGCGCCCGTTTCAATTTTGATATTTGATTCTCTCTGGTTTATATGTCCCAGAAGTTCTGCTGCTCATTGTGCTGTGTGTGAATTAAATGTCAGCTGAACAAAGGAGAGTTTACCGCCGCTTCCCGTTTCTCGTCATGCAGTTCAACAATCCCTTTCTGAGATGCCAAAGTTAACGCGTCGCTGTAACAGAGGAGCACATATTCGTTCACAAAATTGCAAGGATTTTTCCGGTAAGTCCTTCTAGCAGCAGAACATCCGGGGCAAATAAACCAGAGAGAATAAAATATCAAATTGAAAAAGGCACCGAGACACTAAAACGGAATAATGACATAACAAAATGTCTTCCCGTTTTATCGTTTTTGGTTCTTAATTGAATGAATATTACATGGGTCCAAAACAGAACCCTGGGTATGTTTTTGATGAGGTAACAATATTCTAACATGGTTTAAAGCCTCTATTTAGCGTAACACAGGACCTTTAATGTGCTTTCTAAATAAAGACTGTTTTTTTTTATCAGTCTGTGTTGAGTATTGAAGCTATTCCTGAGTATTGAGTTTGAAATCTTATTATTTTGACGACACTATAGTGAGCCGAAGCCTTCTCCGGGTGGCAGTGAGTGGAGAGGGACATTGGCTGAGACAGGCCCGTCTGGTTGCCTGACTCGGAGCATTGGACTTGGCAGCTGTGTCCCGATGAGAGGCTGACAGACGCCGGGCCTGTCACAGCAAATAAGTGGCTCCCCTCTCCCCTCCTCCAGGCTCCACGGGGCAGGACGGAGATCAGGGGGAGCAGAGGAGGATGTGGATGAGTGTGTGCAGGGACAGGGCAGGTGTCTGTGTGTGAGGGCGGAGGTGAGGGTGAGGGTGAGGGGAGAGCCCAGAGAGGTTATAGTGGTGTTTTTACAGAGTGGAGAAAATAACACCACGGATACGATGCAAATGTCTCGGATCTGGACGAGATTTTAAAGCTTATATCAGGTTATTCGTCTTGTTTTCAGATTTACTATCTGCTTACTAGACCAGAGACGGCTTCATTCTAGTCTAGAGGTCGTTTTCTTTTCTGTAGTAAAAGTCGCACCAGCCAAACAATGCAAATGAAGAAGAAAAAAAACATATATAAGTCGTACTGGACTATAAGTTGCATTTTAGGGGGAAATTTGTTTGATCAAATTAGAGACCAAGAACAGACATTTCATCTAGAAAGGGAAGTTATAGTACAACAATAGAACAGAGAACAACAGGGTGAACTTGTGTCTGGTTTGCTCACGTCACGTATGAACAGTTATTCACAAAACTAGAGCAGAAACAACAGAACAAGTTTAACCAAACTCTCCATCTCACTCCAAATCACTAAATCCATTGAATTCTTCATCCTCAGTGTTACTTCGGAGCCGTCCATCCATCTTCTTCTGCTTTATCCAGCTGGGTCGCGGGGGCAGCAGTTCGCCGCCCAGTCCTCTGTGCACCAGAGCTTCTTCTGAGCCACTCCAGCTAAATCCAGATTTTAGCCCACGATTAGCTTTTTTGTTTTCTTCACTGCAGTTCGAGTTTCCTCCGCTTTTCTCCAGTCAAACACAAGTTTTATCACGCAGGAGCACAGGACTCAAATGCAACACAAAGAATGCTGTCTAACACAAAGTATTATTTCAGTACAACAGAAAGTGTCCTACAAAAGGTGGGCAAGGCAGGTAGATAACAACAAAGGAATTATATGATTTATAAAGTGAACTAAAATATCCTCCAAAACTGGGAATCTCTTCAATAAGAAAACAGGCAGGGAAAGAACTCAGATTCAGGGACTTTAATTTGAATTGCTCAATTGCAAACAACAGATTCAGATACAGGGTTTTAGATACAGAGCTTGAAAATGGGTGTTCACAGGTCAACAATCTAGCAAAGACTGAGTGAAGACCAGGAGCTTATATAGGCTCCCCAGGGATAATTAGGGAATGAGAGACAGGTGTCGGAGAACAGGGAGGGAGCAAAAGGAGGACTGGAACAGACCTGGAGCTGGACTGGGTGAGAACATGTAGACAATAGGCAGAACTGTGACAAGTTTCTCGTTCACTCCAAACTTTCTTTCTGCTGCTCGATTGCTCCTCTCTTCTACCACTCTATAGACGTTCCCGTTACTCTGCTCAATATATACACTGAGTAATAATGTGTTTAATGCCGCTTTGTGCACATTTGTTTACATTTTACAAAAAACAAAACTTAAGGCCGCATGGCTCAAATACATATAGTGAAAAAACAGCTCATGTGCTGATGCAGTGAGCTTCCACCGGACTAAAGGACAAGATTCAGTGGATTATTCACTGCCTGGACAAAAAAAGTCGCCACCAGGATTTAACTAAGTAAATAGTCCGATGTTGCTGCAGTTGGTGAAGTGACAGTGGTGCAGGAGGAAGAGCATGAGGCGTAGCAGATACTGGTACACAAGCCTAGAGTGCCCTCTCATGGCCGTCAGTGTGAAAATAACCAAAATGTGAAATATATTTTATATATAAGTCGCACCTGAGTACAAGTCGCAGGATCCAAACCATGAAAAAACTTATAGTCCAAAAAAATACTGTAGTTTGTTTTAAGATAACAAGTAAAATGATCTTGCTGCATGGACAGATCATTTCACTACTTTTAAGTCATTTATTTTGATAGATTAAAGTGTTTATATCTTTAGCTTTTTTGCATCGTAGTGTCAATTTTGATACTAAGGAATAGACTGCAAAAAAGCTTGGCCGAAATCTAAGAAAAAAAAAACACTTAAATGTTTCAGAAAATGACTGAAAAGCAGTGAAATGATCTGTCCATGCAGCAAGTTACCATAAGGAGGGTCATCTTCTCATATAATATCGCTCTGTAGACGTCTTTATATGTTTTCCTGCGTGCTCTTTACGCTTAACATTCGGCTGCATGTTCAGTCTCTCCTCTGACGGTCCATGAGAGGAAGTCATGTATGGAAATGCACGGCTCCCTATGCAGCTCCTGTGTGCCCTGATTACTGATGTGTACAAATCAGATGTGTGGCCTGTCCCACTCGGGCGTGTGTTCGGCGGAGAGCTGCACTCGTCAGTCCATTAGCACAAACTGAGAGTGGACCGCTGCATTTGATCCACACTCACTTAAACCTGTTCATAACAGGCTGTGCGTTAGGAGACGAGCGAGCGCCGCAGGAAGTCAGGATCTCACAAATTAACCTGCGCATAGGCCCACTTTATCTCTCTGTATGCAGCAGCCGCCAGAACATAAGCCCATTTTATTTTGCAAACCTATCCTCTTTAATGATACCAATGCATTACTCTTGTTTAGCACATTTAGAGATGCTCAAAATCACTTTACACAACGTCACTCCACACTCGGCGGTGGTAATAATACTATCTGTACTACTAACTACACAACACTAACTAACCACAATGCACACTCCACTTTCATACTAGGCAACGTGGGTGAAGTGTCTTGCCTAGGGACTATGGGGATATCGTCACGGTACGATATTTATTGCAATATCGTGGGAAAGCTCACGATATAGTGGGGAAACTCATGATATTATGATCTTCTACATAATAACAAGACTGACATTATAAATATGCTTTGACCAGTCATTTGGTACAACATTTATTGTCATTAGGGACGTAACGATATCCAAATCTCTCTGTACGATATTTTCACCATAAACATCTCACCAGATTTATTGCAATATTTTGTGGTGTGGAGTCTCACAAAACTGTAAACATGCTCCTTTTTCTTATAAAAACGCCTTCACAAGACTTAATCCAAAGAATGAAGATGTAAAAGTGCTTAGAACAGTTATTTCTTCATGTCGTCTGCACCGAAACGGAGCAAAGGATCATGGTCTATGTAGTTCCCCTCTGTTTTTTTGGTGGTGATGGTCCACGATATTATTGTGAGATCTTTGACGATATGATATCGCAATATTTCCGCTATTGTTACATCCCTATTATTATTTGTATTAGTATTAGTATTAGTAGTAGTAGTATTAGTATTAGTATTAGTAGTAGTAGTATTAGTAGTAGTAGTAGTAGTAGTAGTATTAGTATTAGTAGTATTAGTAGTAGTATTAGTATTAGTATTAGTAGTAGTAGTAGTATTAGTAGTAGTATTAGTAGTAGTATTAGTAGTAGTAGTATTAGTAGTATTAGTAGTAGTAGTAGTAGTAGTAGTAGTAGTAGTAGTAGTAGTAGTAGTAGTAGCAGCAGCAGTAGCCGCCTTCGTTCTACCAGACTCATTAACCATTAACGTCTTCATCCACCAGACTGTTAGGATGCTGAACTCCCTCCCTCTAACCATCAAACTTCTCCAGATTCGGTCTTGGTTTGTTTCCAGGTAGATTTAGACTAAGACAAACTTTATTGATCCACAAGGGAAATTACTTGGACACAGTAGCTCACACATCACAATATAATAGTCGATTTTAATTAAGTCGCAAAAAAAAAAACGCAAAAGACGGGTGTCAAATAAGGCATAATTATATAAATGTGTAAGTACAAGTCCAAATAAAATAGAAAAATTAGCAATAAAACAAAATTTTTAAAAAAATTGGGTAAAAGGTGAGTTATAAGGTAGATTTGGTTTAAGATTGCACAGCAAAATGGATAATAGTAATAATAATCCACATTATTTCTACAATATATCAGGTTATTCATCCAGTTTTCAGATTCATTATCGATTTACTAGTTCTGAGATGACTTCATTCTAGTCTAGAGGTCCTTTATTTTAAGAAAACTTGTCAAGTAAAATGATTTTGCTCCATGGAAAGATAACTTCACTACTTTTAACTCATTTTCTGATAGATTTAAGTGTTTATATTATACATTTTGGCTGATTCAATGTGGTCTAGAGGTTGTTTATTTTAAGATAACTTGTCAAGTAAAATGATCCGTCCATGCAGCAAGATAATTTCACTACTTATAAGTCATTTTCTGATAGATTTAAATGTTTAAATCTTAAGCTTTTTCTGCAGGGTATTGAGGAAGCAATGTTTTTCAGATCCTGGTTTAGTCCCGGTCTAGTCCTGGATTAGTCCTGGTCCCGGAGATGTGTCCTTGTCCAGTCTCTTCGCGGAAACTGAGTCGACGTCTGCACTTTGAAGCCCGTTCATTACGTGGCCGTGCATTAGCGGACGAACTCGCGCCACAGGAAGTCAGGATCGGTCTCTAATTAACCCGCGGACCGGCCCACTTTATATCTCCGTGTGCAGCCGCCGCACTCATCCGTATTCACCGAGCGCACCCACGCTATCTTAAACCCAGGTATTGTACACGACAGTTTTATAGTTTTAATAGGACTCATTAGAAGAGTCAGGACAAAATAATTATTACAGCAATAAAAGTTGATTGCAAATGGAGGTTAATGGATTTGGCGGAAGTGCGCGCGAGCATATGGGACGTGCAGTTTGGGGAGTGATTTTCAGACTTCAGAGCTGGGGAACATTTGCGGCGATACAATTATATAAAATGGAAGCATCCGTCAAAACGAGACGACGATCCCTGGAGACGTGCAGTGCTTAAATGAAGACATATTGCGCTTCTCTTTTGGTACTAAACTAGAACATATGTAGCATTATTTTACATTCTGTTCAATGGAAAGTGCAATGCTAAAAATGTTCTTATGATAAAAAACAGCGTGGCTTAATGTTCTAACTTCATTTCGTCGCCGTAAGCAGTGGATTTTCGTCATTTTTTGGGGGGTTTTTACTTTTGACAAATGGCTACACAAACCCAAACGAATGACCCAGAGTGAAGCTGTGCAATTAATTGAATTTTGATTGCGATTTGTGTTTCAAAACAATCTCCAAACTCATATAACTGAAGCTTATTTTGGAATATTTTGATATAAAGAAGTATATTTATTTTATTTTTCAATATAGTGATTGTAGAACAGCTGGATATATGGTTTATTTTGGATACATTTATGTCTTTCTACGCCTTATATCACGTTCGACGCTCATTTTATATTCATTTTACGTTTTAAACTGCTCTAAGGTGCATATTTGTAGCCTATATTTATTTTCAGTTTGAAAGTTTTGCGTAAATTATCAATAACAAAGTGTTTTTTGAGAGAGAATTGCTGAATAAAGCTGCATCATGTAACTAAAAAAGAATCATTTGAATAATCGCGATTTCAATATTGACCAAAATAATCACGATAATGATTTTTTAATTAATTGCCAGTAAGTGTTTTACTTTGGGAGGAGACAGGGGAAAAGGTGAAAACTGAAATTTTCTGATCACTCAAGTCTCAAATGAACAGTACAGGATTCCCCAAAAACATACATTAATAACTCAAAATACAACTAATGTGAATGGTAAAGGAGCGCAGTTATAGCATGATTTAAGGCTTATAAAAGATGCATAATATGTCTCCTTACTATTAGTATTAGTATTAGTATTAGTAGTATTAGTATTAGTAGTAGTAGTAGTATTAGTAGTAGTATTAGTAGTAGTAGTAGTAGTAGTAGTATTAGTAGTAGTAGTATTAGTAGTAGTAGTAGTAGTAGTAGTAGTAGTAGTAGTAGTAGTAGTAGTAGTAGTATTAGTATTAGTAGTAGTAGCAGTAGCCGCCTTCGTTCTACCAGACTCATTAACCATTAACGTCTTCATCCACCAGACTGTTAGGATGCTGAACTCCCTCCCCTAAATTATCAATAACAAAGTGTTTTTTGAGAGAGAAATGCTGAATAAAGCTGCATCGTGTAACTAAAAAAGAATCATTTGAATAATCGGGATTTCAATATTGACCAAAATAATCATGATAATGATTTTTTCCGTCATCAAGTAGCCCCGGTCTAAATGAATTCATCTTTATTAATTGCCAGCAAGTGTTTTACTTTGGGAGGAGACAGGGGAAATGTGAAAACATGATTATAAAAGCTTATAAAAGATGCATAATATGTCTCCTTCAACAAATGAAATACAATGGACTATTTACTTTTGGTTTATATCGTGCTTTTTGGGCACAGATAGTGATAGAGACTATTGTCAGTGTTGTACCTGAATGATTCATATTTTGGGCAAACGTGAACTGAACGCTCTGTATGACTGAGAACACGTTCATTCTGGTGTCTGGGAACAACATGCTCTGTCTTCGTTCAACAGGGCACCGGATTTCTTTAGTGTTCCAGGCGAAAACTTGTCAAAACACACCATAAACAGTCCTTAATATTTAGCAGAAAAACATTCAATCTGGCAAAAACTTAAGCCACCAGCATCGCATCGCCACGAGACAAAATACTTCTACGCTCTGCTGAGCTCGTCTCCTGCAGAAAGAGCCGCTGTCCGGGTATCGTGTCAGAGTCTTGGAGGATTTCAGCAGATTTCAGGCTCTCCCGGGGGTTGTGTCGATCAGGTGTAAGTGGATGTTCGGCGACTGAAGTTTAAGACATTTCTTCTCGTCTCGTTACGCACTCACCTGATTTAACACATACGGGTAAAGACGTATCCCACTCATTAATGTTCATTTAGCATCATAACTTATTTTATCACTCGGCGACAACTGCTGACAACAGCACGAGCTAACTTCATGTGAACTGTGCAGCGATGCTTTCTGTACTCAGGCTTCTCGCACATTCCCTGTGCTGATAAAGTGAAGGTTGCAGCTGCTTTAGTGAGGACTGAACAGAGCAACACCGGGGAAACGCTCTTCTCTAAACGCTCATGTGAACCTGGTTGGATAAGGATTCAAAATTTGATATGAAGATGAACTTTAACACTTAGTTTCATTGTTAAAACTGATAAAATAATTGCTGTTTGTGGTTCTTTATGGGTTTTGGCAAAGATATTGAAAAATAATCGCTCGCAGCAATGTATTAAAAAAATAAAAGAACAATGAACTGGTTAATTTTTGGAACTATGAACGAACTATTAACTATAAACAACTATGAACAAACTGGTTCATCTTGAAAATTGTGAACTGAACTTTGAATTAGCTCATGTAGAAAATGACTATTGTAGCCACAGTTGCTCCGCCCTCCCGCCCTGCACCATCAGCCCCTCCGACCACCAACACTCACACCACGTTCATACCAGGCGGTGTAGGTGATGTGTCTCGCTTAGGGACATAACAGTCATTTGCACTAGAGCCGGTGACACGTGGTATTCCCACAGGTCTCACGTACAAGTACTAACAGAGCCAAACTGGTTTAGCTTCTGAGGTCTGACGAGGAGTTACGGCCACATTCTGCCATGAAACATAAACAAAAACTGAAGAAGAATTTGTTCTGTCTCGTCTAACCTCAATCAAAATCAGTCTTAATTTGCTGGTTTAAGATTAATACCAGTTTATGGATGTATAGCCCGACTAGAACGGCTGAGAATATTCTCTGAGAAGAAACACAAAGCAAAGATTAAAGACGTTTGATCAAGTGCGAGCAGTAATCCCCGTAGACACACTAAAGTCCTGCTGTACATTTACACATGTGCTTTATTCGGGCCCACAGACAGAGAATCTTTAAAGAAGAGTTGGGAATTTCACTATGTTTGATAAAAAGTAACATGAAATCCCTTCGTGGTAGAACTTTGAGATGCTTGTCAAGTTTTTTTATGTTAAAGTTATGTTCAGTGAATTCTACAAGAAACTTCAAACCGCTGCAGTAGGAAGTAAGAAAACGTGTGACCTCGCACTGTTTTGCAGGAACTGACGTAAAAGTACCATACAAACTGTCTCTGAACATTTTGTGCCACTGGTCTCGGCCCATCAGCCATTATTCATTCACACACAGAGAAAATCCATGTATTGAGCAGGCGACAAAAGTGTCTTGCCTCAGGACACGATGACAATATGCAAAATCCCTCAATATGACATTTTCACGATATGCATCTGATCACAGTTTGATATTTATTGAGATATTTTGTGGAGGTTTACAAAATTGTGAATACTACTACTATTTTTTCCTCCTAAAAGCCTTGAAAATCCTTTGGTACTGAAATAATATGAAGAATTAAGATGTAAAAGTGCTAAATAACAGTTATTTCTTCATGTACTCTGCACTGACAACACCAAAGGATCATGGTCTATGTAGTTCCCTCTGTTTTTTATCTACTGCTGCACCAAGGCAAGTTTATTTGTATTGCACAATTCATCCACAAAGTAATTCAAAGTGCTTTACAGAATAAGAAAGGCGTTAAATTCACAAAAAGACATTAAAATCACCATTTAAGCAAAGAACAGTATCACCATATCCACCATATTTCGGTTATTTTTACATCCGTATTGCCCAGTGTACCACAAATCCAACTGGAGTAAATTTGTTGGAGTGATACTAACTGCAATAACTCTATTTTGTCTCTATTTCCAGAAATTACTGTGATTATAGTGACGAGAAAGGACACGATTACAAAACGGCTGTAATTTTGCTCATTTAATCTTTCAGTCTGTAGAGCAAAACACAAAATCACCATGTGTCAATGAAAACCAAACTATTTTTTATATGAATTGTTGTTCAGACTATTGAAAATCAGATATTAATCGATACTAAAATGAGTACGGAAACTATAAATTCAGTAGAGCGGGTATCGATACTAAAAGAGCCACATTCACAGAACAGAAATCGGAGTCATTTTAGAATCATTTTGAGCTGTATCAGAACAAGATGAAGAGCACATAGACGAGTATATGAACCACTGAGGGGTTACACAGATATAAGACTGCGTGGAAATATAAAAGAAAGTATTGATTTAATGCTGAAAATCACATTCTGAGAGTATTTTAAATGATCACTGTGGTTTCAGAACCGATATCGAGTCTGTTCCTTAGTGTTGAATTGGGTCTGAACCCTGCAGAAATCCCCCTCCTTAAAACTGGAAAACTCCACTTGTTTTAAGTTAAAAGTGAAATGATCGGCCAGTGCAGGAAGTGAAATTTACTTATCAAAAAGTCTTAAAATAAGAAAATACATCCAGGCCTTCATGAATCTAAAAATAAGATCAAATCACTTATTCTAAGCAATGATCTAAGTTTGAAGTGATCTAAAATAAAGCAGAAAACACTAAATCTAAGAATAAATTAAGATGAAAAATCTTAAAACTAGAATATAAAGCTGTTATTGACTGTTTTATTGTTATCGTTTTATTCTTGATTTTAGTTAATGAAGCGTAATTAAATTCTTTATTTCTTTATTTTAAGTCCAATTACCACTTGCACTAACTAACACTGCAAAAAACAAAATCTAGTCAAGTTAAGATGACTTGAATTAAAGTTTTATCTTGATTTGAGTAAATTTCACTTGACAAGTAAATGATCTTTTGTATTTGAAATATGAAAATACATCTGGCTACCAACACTTAAGAAAACGTTTTTGGACTTAAAATAAGAAACAAAGTCAAATGTTGCTTGAATTAACTGGTTGATCATTTTACTTGTCAAGTTGAATCTATTCAAATGAAGTAAAATGTTCTTAATTTAAGTCATTTTAACTTATAGATATTGATTTTTCCAGTGCATATTGACAAACTGCAGCTCTCTCCTAAAACTTTTAAATCTTTTAATCTTTCTGTGTTAGAGGCACAAGGTTCAGAGACACTGGACAGTTTCAGTTCAAGATCGACTCATTTACATCCATAAAAAATGTCTTAAACTCCATCTTAACACTTGTTTAGCTTTGCACTTGTTTTGTGGATTCTGAATAGTTTATAGCTATAAGAAAAAAAGAAATATTTTCTTGAAATAAGCTTAATAATCTTACATATTTAGCCGTCATTTAGTACATATCCCTTAAAACACATGTGTCAAACATGCGGCCCGGGGGCCAGATCCGGCCCTCCAAGACCCTTAATCTGGCCCTCGGCTGATTTTTCTATTAAAATACTTAAAATTTTCAGACTTTTCTGTTAATTTTCTGCACCGTTTAGCATAGCAGCGTCTCCGGCGTTTCTGTACGTTGCGACTCCCACCAGAGCAGCACAAATGAAGACTTTCCTCTTTCCAAACGCTCTTAAAGGACGATCGTTTTGACTGTCGACCGTGACCCTCATCAGCAAAATGTCAAAAAATGAGAAAAGCAGATGCTGAGTTCAGGATTTCCCAAGAAAAATAGTCTAATTCTTATTTGTTGACAGAGGTGAATGGGAAATCTGTGCTCAGTGTGTTTGGAACAAGTGGCGTTGCTCGAGGAATATAATCTTAAACACCACTACGAGACACAGAGAAAAATACGATAACTTGAAGAGAGAACTGAGTTTTCTGATCCGGCCCTTTTGGGATCAAAGTAGTTTGCATACGGCCCCCGGACCAAAATGAGTTTGACACCCCTGCCTTAAAACAAGATAAATCAGATTTTTTGTCTAGATTTAAGAGAATAAATCTTGGTCAGTTTTATGAAATCTGCAGTGAAATTTTAGAATCAAGACAACACTTCCCTGCTGTGAACCATTTTTTTTCCTACACCAACGCTCTCACTGTCCAAAAATCCATAAATCACCATGCAAATCTTTGTTTCGAATCACAAATTCTTCTGTTTTTCCTCAATAACGTCCGCATCTCTCTCGCCTTATCCTTATCCTATCTCCCAGCCTCCCGTCGCTGCTATCTGAACTTTTCTCCAACGCAGCGACCCTTCCCATAATGCACCGCTGCTCGGAACAGACAGAAACACGTGGTCCTTTCGCTCCATCTCCTCCTCCCGTGTCTTCTCCCCTTTTGGCCCCGTATCCGTCTTGGGTCTGTTTTTTTCTTCCTAAAAAGCCGACAAAAGTACAGCAGCACCATGTCGAAATCGCTCCCACCCACATACGCACGGCTCCACTACCTCGCTCAAACCACACACCCACGTCAAATTTCTAAATTATGGATGCGGCTCGGTTCAGAGACGAATCCTTGACTTCGTTTTATTAAATTCTCATTGCGAAAACGAAAGGCGTGCTCGCTTTTCATGGAGGTGTAGGTGCAGCTCTCGGATACAGACACGTATTAATCACTGCTATCGGGAAAAAAAAAAACACAAACTCAACCATTCAGGCTTCCCCCATTCAGCTCGCTTTGCCGAACGACCGAAAAGATGAATTTTAATAACAGACAATAACAGTTTTGGCAAGCGTGTTTGTGCAGGGGCGAGTGTTACTGTATGTGATGTAATGATGTTTCTCTGTGGGATTTAAATGCGCGATTTGGAGATTTTAACTTGAGTTTAGAGGGAGTTAGGAGGAAATATGCCTGGAAAACCTGCTGGCTCGTTTTCTGTGCGATGTCGGGTCACTTGGGTTGTACGGTACACGCCCTGGACAAAATGCAATGTGAAAAGTTAATAATAAAGTGTTGTAAATTCCCCCAATTTAACTGTTAGTTTAGTAACTTTCTTATTTTTGCAGCACAGGGGTCCTTGAGAGCACCGTGGTAATGCTTTAATAGACTCTATGCTAGACTCACCGCTGTAGCTTCAGATCTTTACCTTTAACCTCTCTAAGTCTGCATCTATGACAGGGGTGTCAAACTCACTTTGGTCCGGGGGCCGTATGCAAACTACTTTGATCCCAAAAGGGCCGGATCAGAAAACTCAGTTCTCTCTTCAAGTTATCGTATTTTTCTCTGTGTCTCGTAGTGGTGTTTAAGATTATATTCCTCGAGCAACGCCACTTGTTCCAAACACACTGAGCACAGATTTCCCATTCACCTCTGTCAACAAATAAGAATTAGACTATTTTTCTTGGGAAATCCTGAACTCAGCATCTGCTTTTCTCATTTTTTGACATTTTGCTGATGAGGGTCACGGTCGACAGTCAAAACGATCGTCCTTTAAGAGCGTTTGGAAAGAGGAAAGTCTTCATTTGTGCTGCTCTGGTGGGAGTCGCAACGTACAGAAACGCCGGAGACGCTGCTATGCTAAACGGTGCAGAAAATTTACAGAAAAATCTGAAAATTTTAAGTATTTTAATAGAAAAATCAGCCGAGGGCCAGATTAGAGGTCTTGGAGGGCCGGATCTGGCCCCCGGGCCACATGTTTGACACATGAGGTCTATGAGATTACCAGATGGAAAGGATAGGGCAGATGAAAAGATAGACTGATGAAAGATTAAAGAAAGGACATTAAAAACTCCAAATATACATCCTGTGTCCTAATTTACTCTCTGGCCGGAGTATTGGTCGAATAACGTGCCCGGTGCACAGTGTACAGTTCTTAGCTGTCTCCAACACATAGTTAAAGTCAGGCAGAGATTTGGGGGCCTGGGCAAAGAAGAATACACGGACTCCCCTCTAATATACCGTATTTTCCGGACTATAATAGGGGACTATAGTATACTACAGTAAAATATTATATTTAAGCACTTTGGGTGTCTTGAAAAGCGTTCTATAAATGGAAGGTGTCAGAAGTCGCTCCGGAGTATAAGTGGCACCAGCCAAAAAATGCACAATGAAGAAGAAAAAGCATATATAAGTCACACTGGGCTATAAGTCGCATTTTGGGGGAAATTAATTTAAGATAAGATAAGATAAGATTTTACTCTACTTTATTGATCTCACAGTGGAGAAATTCAACAGTCACAATAGCTCCAGGACAGTTTAGTGCAAAAAAAGGGGAAAAAGTGTGATGCAATCAAGATAAACAATAATAAAAAATAGAAATAATAATAGTATATGTACAAAATTTACAAAGAGAATTGAAATATAAATACTATATATATAAAATAAAGAAAGTACAAAATAATTTGATAAAATCAGACACCAGGAACAGACATTTCATCTTAAAGGTGAGTTATAGAAATACCAACATGTGTCTGGTGAGTTCACGTCACATATGAACAGTTATTCACAAAACTAGAGCAGAAACAACAGACAAAACTCTCCATCTCGCTCCAAATCACTAAATCCATTGAATTCTTCATCCTCAGTGTCACTTCTGAGCAACTCCACCATCAGACAAATGTTATTACAACACTAAAAACTTGATTTTGATACTAAAGAATGGACTCAATGCCGATTCCTTTTCCACAATGAAAATAAAAACTCCCTCAGTGCTCCAGGTAGGTTCCACATTAGTCCATGGCCTTACACTCGCCTCTGTGCTCTTATACTTGTTCTGATACAGCTCAAGATCATCCTAAAGCTTCAGGAAAGGTTCATTTCTGTCCTGTGAATGTGACTTTTTTAGCACCGGTACTTGTTCAAATGAGTATCTGGTTTCAGCACTAGTTTTATTATCGATGAATATCCGATTCTTCATATATTTGACAACCTTACTCAAGTAAAAAGACACAAGATGGACCATCAGAACCGACCGAATCACAATCTTGATTAAAAACAGTTTCATTGCCTTACAGCCTTACAAACCAGACACATTCACATTTTTGATGATTCGCAAGAAGTGGAGTTAATATAAGTGATTAAGATTCAGGAGCAGGACCACGGCTCAACCTCCCCCTGCTCCTCTCCAGCCAACCACACCTTCAGTTACCCAGAAACCCTATTAACACAGGCCAATCCTGACAACATCGCCTATCTCCACTCTCTAGACCAACCAGTCTCTCGTTCTGAAGAAAAGCCTGAAGAAATCATCTACTGAATCGGCCGGGCTGACCTGAAACAAAGCCGTCATCCCGAGTCTCCTCCCAGCCGCCACATCTATCCATCGTCTATAAATATCTTTATCGTATTCCATGGTTGTGGCCTGGTCCTTGCTCGTGAAATCTACCGCAGATCAACACAGCGTTACTCGAATATGCATGAACGAAAACTAAACTCAGCTCGTAACTTTGATCGCACCAAAATAAAGCACAAAAGGTGTAGTTCAGCTTAAGGTGTGATATTTACAGTGATCGCTCGCTATAACGCGGTTCATCTTTCTTCACTGTTTCGCGGATTTTTTAATGCTTTTTTATTTATTTATTTTTTTAACAGTGCATTGTGTTCTGAATCCTGATTGGCCAAGGGACTGTAGTCTAGAAGTGCTAAAAGTTGACTGGTCTTTCACTTAGACCAGGGGTCGGCAACCTTTAACACTCAAAGAGCCGTTTGGAGCGTCTCCCACAGAAAAGAAAACATGGGTGCCATAAACAAGGAGGAAAATAACATAAGGACGAAGGGAGAAGACACCTGCACCACAGCCTTCAGGAGAAAAAGACGCTACAGGAGTCAGGAGGAAGAGGCTCAGTCAGAGGGACTGAAATACACGTGAGTCACAATGTCCAACCTCGTGTTCGTATGAATTATTATTTTACAGCATTTTTTAAAAACTATCATAGTTATTTGTAAGAAAACGTTTATATTTTTAAATGCTTGAGCCTGAAAACAGGATTTGATCTTTGGTTTCATTCTATAGTACAGTATTGTATTGTATAATAATTGTAAAAAATTAAAGCTGATACTTCACGGATTTCGCCTATCGCGGGTTCTTTTTGGAACGTAACCCCCGCGATAAACGAGGGATCACTGTAACTAACTTTTGGAGGAGTCACTGAACACAATAGGGTGTTCAACGTATTAAAAATCAGACACTAATTGATTCTAAAACCAGTATCGAAACTAGATCATCATGAAATAGCTTTAGAATGATCTTGAGCTGGGAATAGAAAAGAAAGTGCCATGATTTAATGTTGAAAATCACATTCTACTGTCTAAATAAAGAGTGTTGTTTAATATAATTATGGTATCAGAATAAGTATTGAGTATCAAGCCTGTTCCTTAGTATTGAAATCAAGAAATTTTAGTATTGTGACAACACTAAAAAAGGATTCAGCGATATTACTTTTTCACATTTACACTTTGAGACAAGACTAAAACTTACTTCGACTTAGACGACCTTGAGTTCAAACAGTATTTTCAGCCGCACCTTGAGCAGCAGTAAAACAAATCCCTCCACATCAGAAATCGGACCAAAAACTGACCACGGTTCACAGAGATAATTATTCACAGGTTCAGAGCGAGTCCACAGCAGCTTCATCTTCTCAAAGGCGAACCTGCTGCTTTCATGATAAGAGCTGGAAGTATCCTCAAGGTCACCATTTCATCAACGCAATGATTCATTTTAAAAGGGCTTAAACTGAAAAGGAACAATAAAACAACTAAAAAAGTGCATTCTCCAAAACCTCAAAAGGGCTACAGAGAACAGTGGATTTGAAATGGTATTTAAAGGACCTATTTTACGTTATTTTCGGATCTATGTTATAAAGTTTTTTCCTCGTAATAAACAGATCCGGAGTTCTTCTTCTTCTCACTATGTAAAACACTGTTTCACTGTGTGATATCATCATCTGTGTCCAAGCACCTTCACCAGAATCATTTGGATATTTCAGCCCTGGAATTGCCAATCTCTGCTGAACAAAAGGTAAAAGTTATAGCTGTAAACTTGGAAATTGCCACTACATGACATCACAAGGTGGAACAGACTAATAATAAAGAGTTATTCAAACATGTGAATGAAACAAACACAACTCCAGGTATGTTTTGATGAGGTAACAACATTATAACATGGTTTAAAGCTCACCAGAGTCCAGTTTGTGTAATATAGGACCTTTTAAAGACATTTTTTTAACTTGTGAACTAAACTATAAATCAATATGTGGGCTGTGGGCTTTCTCATGGCTTTGAAAGACTTGATTTTTATATAGTACAAACTGGTTATCTGTAGCCAGGCTGGTGCCACCTAGTGCCGCCGCTCAATTTCATTTCTCTCCAGCGACTCGTCAGGAATCAGAAAACACTCAGTGGTTTGAAAGAACCCCGGAAGTTGTAGTTGGCGCAGCGGCCAATCAGAGAAGAGCTGTGAAGCCATGAGGTCAAACTCCAGTGCTTCTGGGTCCTTTTGTGTCCAGTACAACAGGAAACAAAGCGGTCGAGATGGATGTAGACGAAGCCGAACATTTTGTGTTGGCAACGATTCCTGACATCGAGGATTCAAAGCCGGAACAAAGAGAATGTTTGGTGAATTTTATCAAGGGGAAAGACGTTATTGCCCTTCTTCCTACAGGTTTTGCTGTGATTCCAGCATTTACCTGGACACCGCTGAGCGTTCCGGCGCATTACAGACGTCACCACCAAATAGCAACGATTGGTTAAATCAAAAAAGTACCCGCCTACCATCAAGCGAACGAATCCTAATGCTGCGAGGTCAGACGGTTTCCACGAAGTGAAACCAGCTGATGAAACACGCTGTTCTGCCCAACAGCAATGCAAATATAAAGTATTTATAATCCTGCCGATATGGTGATGTCTTCAGTAACTACGTCTTTAATTATAACCAGTGTCGTTTGGAATTTACATTTGCAACTGAGAAGTAATCCTATAAACATGTGAAGTGGTCTGAATATAAAAGTGTTATGAGGTATTCAGCTTTCCAATAGGAGCTACATACTACATAATCGAGATTTCAAGGTCTGAATCCTTATAGAAATAACATAAACACAGTCAGATAACCAAACATGTGATATAACCAATGGAAAAAACATACATATAGAGGATCAGGCAACAACTGGATCTGAATGAATGTGTTTAACAATACAGAAACACCTGCAGACAGTATTTTGATGATATAGTGTCCTTTTCCTGGTTTTCCAAGCCTGCTCAGACTGATCCGTGTGTCACTCTGAGTCGAGAGTTGAGTTCTACATTATCAACCTGGAACAGCTCTCACAGAAAGAAATCAAAAAGTGCGGAACATCATGACGACTGCCTGAATCTGATCGGTCGAGGCGTCACGACAGCGGAACGAGCCGAAAAATCAAACCTGAGTTAAATCCAATGAAGAGAAAAGCACAGACATCGCACAAAGCTCTCACCGTCTGCACGTTTTTCACAAAATAAAGAGTCACTATTTTTGCATTTGGGTGTTTACTTTCGGCTTTCGCACTAACCTCAATGCTGCGGCGTGATTGATCCGCCCGATTACAGTGGGTGCAGTCAAAAATTGGATTATATGAACTCAAAAATATCGCGAGAATACATCCTGTGAGGCAGCGTTAGTCTTGTACTAGTTCTGTACTTATTTAGACATCATCATCGAGACATTTCTATTACAGAAGCAGCTAAAATAGGAGTATTAACTTTGTTCAGTGTAGTAAATTAGTATCTAGTCACAATGCTAGTTTTTCCATCTACAGTATCAGTGATTTTCAGACTGATTACATGTTACTTTGCCATGAAATATCCAAAAGGTAAAAACACAAATGTTGAACTTGATCATTTCCATTACTGGCTGCAACCCAGGGGCCATGTGCGGCTCATTATTCTTTTTAATCCGGCCTCCTGAACTTCAATAAATCATAATAATAAACCTTGTTAATGTTTTATTTCTCCTGCAATTCCGGCATTTCCCAATAGATGGCGCACTCTAGATACATTGACCTGATAGATATTTTGTTGTAAGGCTTTGTAATGATTTCCAGTTGAAATTCAAGCACTTGTTTTCTAAATATCCCATGTTATTTATTTCTCTCATGAGGTGGATCACCAAAATACTCCATCCTCCTGCTCCTGGTCCGGCCCTTCGTCAAATTTTAGAACCCTTTGTGGCCCATGGGTCAAAAAGTTTGCCCAGCCCTGGACTAGACCAAGAACTGACTGTATCACAACTAGGGCTGCAACAATATTTGATATAATATTGAATCATTCGATATTGGTGTCATGATTTGATACACGTGTTCGGCCGATATGCAAATGTCCGTCCATGTGCGCTGCATTTATTTTGGTCCGAAAGGAAAACAGTTATCGCTGCGTCTTCCTCAGAAACAGCAAGAAAACAGCCTCATATGGATTTACAGCTGAAATATTCTAACAGAGATGGCTTTTATCTTCCTGTCGCTTTTTATTTTACGTTGATAGACCCAGGAATGACAAAGATATTCGCTTTTAAATACTTTTAAATACTCGTATAAGCACATGCAACGCGATTCTTGATATACACAATCTTTTTCTCAGACTCTATCTCATAAGTTTTACCCAGAAAAAGGTCTGTTGAGACATTTCTGTGTACTATAACACAGTTTCAGTGTTCAGAAAGTAGATGGTAGAGTCCAATGTGTCAAAAAAGCAAAAGTCTGAAAGTGTAGCTCCCCTACAGCCTACATTAGGAGTAGACTGGTATATTATAAAATATAAAACAGCCTGAGAAAAGTCTGTTCTTATTTTCACTGAATAAAAATGCTGAGCTGTAAATCATTGAACCAAATGAACTAAAACACTGTATGTACTGTATGTGATGTATGCAATGTTTCATTAATATCACATTATATTATAGTCATTAGCAGAAAAATGACATGAGATTAAAACAAATCGATATCGTGACCAGTGTATCGAATCATGGGAAATTTGTATCGTTGTATCCCTAATTACAACACAAACCTGCATTTAAACATGTTCACTTCGCCGTCTGTATTAAATAATATTGGTCTCTTGCATGTCGTGATATCATCTGAAACTCAACAATTATTGACTCGGTACTGACGCGTTGCACAATGTTCATTTAAACAATTATTACCTCTGTTTTCCTCAGTTCCTCCGGCCCTTGCACAGTTCTATATTATCGTCACCCTCCCCCCGCTCCCGAGCCACTCCCAGCTCATTTTGTGTCTCCGGTCTGATCCCTGACGCTCATTAGAAAAACCAGGGAGCGAGAGCCAAAGCCCGGACCAGCTCCAGATCTCTGCCTGTCCCATTATTGATCTCACTGCCCCATGGTATCACCCCTTCATGCTTCACAACGCCTTATTCTAACCCCAATTACTTCTTCTATGGGCGAAAGTCACGGCGCGCTCATTTGGACGTATTCTATTAATCCATGTAATGATGTCCACGTGTATCTGACCTTGACGAGATCCACGAGGAGGTTTAATGGACCGTTGTGTGAATGCGCTCGGTCGCGGCCAACTTTGCTCCCAGAATTCCCGGGTCTCGTGTGTGTTTCTATAGGGTCACTATAGGAGGAGAGCGCTGAGAACATTGCAATTCTAATGGATACAACACAACTTGTTTTTCTGCTGTTGTGTTGAGCTCAAGGTAACATGGACAGGTGAAGACTGCGGAGGAACTCAACTATTGATCAAGTTAAGCTTTAAGGAGGAAATTTGTAAGACGTGTGTTGGAAGGTCTGTCACCATGGCGTTATTGCTTTTCCAGGGGATGGCATTACAGTCCCTCGTTTATGGCGGGGGTTACGTTCTAAAAATAACCTGCAATAGGCGAAATCCACGAAGTAGTCAGCTTTATTATTTTTTTTACAATGATTATGTATGTTTTAAGGTTGTAAAACCCTTCCACAATCTAAGCAGGGAGCGAGGAGGGGGATCGGGCCACACAAATCGGCCGGTGCTCTAAACCGAGGAGCGCGAGGGGTAAAAAAACATAGTTATGGGGTAGTTGTTGCCTCTGTTTTTTATTCTCATAAACAGACATGCGCAGGTTCACGGATATATAAACATATACATATGCATTCACTCACCTGCACTTCATACACATACACAGAAACCTACATACATACATGCTTACACACATGCCTGCGTACATACACAAGCAAGATGGATTCAGTGATATTTGTGAGTTCACTACTCTAGAGAATGCCGCCGCCATAAGGTTAAAGCAAAGACAGACGTATTTCAGTCGACCTGTAGGTCAGGGGTCTCCAACCTGTAGCCCAGGACCTACCAGTACCTCTCCACCCACTTCCAACACAGCAAAAAACACATCTAGTCAAGTTACGATTACGTGAATTATGAAAGTTTTATCATGATTTGAGTAAATTGATGATCTGCCAGTGGAACAAGACTTTTTGACATATTTAGGCGAAGTTCTTCTCTCGAACCGAAAACAACGGAAGCCACAACGACTCTATTTTCCGACGGACCAAGCCAGAGGGGTCGAGCGGGAAGTGAAAGGGAAAAGTTGAAGAAGAATGTGAAAAGTAAAGGAAGAGAGAAGTGTTGCACTGTGCTGGTACTTAAAGTATGAAAACACATCTCACTACACTTACAACAAGAAAACCAGCAACTTTTTTGCAGTTAAAATAAGAAACAAAATCAAATGTTGCTTGAATTAAGAAACACGCACTTATTCCTTTGGTACATCATTTCACTTGTCAAGTTGAATCTACTCAAATAAAGTAAAATGTTCTTAATTTAAGTTATTTTAATTTCCCTAGATATTTTTTTCCAGTGAAGTAGCTCACTGAGAGCTTTCTGAATAACACAAATTTGGAGTTATAATACTGTAATTGGATAATGGTTTATGTTTTATAAGCATCTAACTATTCCCCATCTAAGGCTTGTTGCAGCTCTTATATTTACCCAACTTCTTGCGACTGCTAAAGTGAATCGCTCTCCAGAATTTTCCTTTTGTAAAAGTAGCTCATCGTAGGAAAAAGGCTGGAGACCCCTGCTGCAGAAGGTAAGATCGGACGGGGAAAATGTCTGTGCTTTTCTCTGCCTTTTCTAATCACTTCAGATCCGTTCCAGGTTGGTAAACGTGCAGGCCTCGCTTTCACAGAGTTGCACTAAACTGTGGCGCATTTCAGGCAAAACAATAACATCTCCATGGAGACAAAAAAGCTGTGGAAGTTCCATAGACTGAACTATTCTCCGCTCACCCTGCTGGTCCATTTATATCTCTTTCTATAGGATCCAAAGTGTATTCTCGGACACATTGGGCTCATCAGCACAAACTTATTTCCTTGTTTGGAGCATAAATTACTGTGCAGCTCTCATGCAATGCCACATGGAGCTATTTCTGTACTGCAATGAGTAAGACAATGACCTAATCTCCACCCACATGTCGGCATAGGCATTCATTATGAGCCGAGAGATAGGCCTCCTCTGTCATCCGCTGCACGTCGCAAACACGGGCCTGTGATTACCGCGTTTTAGCTCCAGTCGTCCAGACACTGAGTTAAAGTTGCAGCAGCTATCGGCGTTTTTTCACTCTCTTTTTTTCCGTTCTCTTGTTGTTGTTGTTTTTTTTCTTCAGTTATGGCAGAGTTTCTGCCCACTTCCATCTGTGAACAAAGTGAGACATGTGCAACCCGACACCAAGCCTGCCAGCGCATCGTTAGCAGAGACATTAAAGGACCTATATTACGCCGTTTTCTGGAATAATGTTTTCTCACCACAAACGTAGATGGAGTTGTGTTTTGTTTCATTCACACATCTTTAACACACAAATTAAAAGCCACAATGGAAGTGGACTTTTCTGATACCGGGGGGTCACAACAAATACAAACACCACAACTAGGGATGGGCATGATTAGTCGACTAATCGATAATGGATCATTAATAATGTTGTCGATCACGTTCATTTTAATTGAAAAACCGAATGTAGATTGCAGAGTCGAGGCTGCGTCTCACAGCACAAACACTGAAGCTGAGGCCCCACAGTCCCACGTCTTGACTCTGGCTCCTTGGAGATCACTATATCCCTCAGAGTGCGTTTACCTGCACATCAGTATCCCGGGTATCATCTTTTTTTTTCTTTTTTTTTTTGAGTATCCCGGTTTCTCATGTTTACACAGTATCTCCAACGCGACATACGCACAGAACAGACTCACAGCCTCATCACGTCCTCTGTCACAGGAAGAACACTCATAATCCACTGAGTCGTGTCCTTTAGTCCAACAGAAGCTGAAGCATCAGCACAAGGAAAGAGCTGCTTTTTTCACTTACTATTTATGCAAATGAGCCATGTGGTTTAAGTTTCGTTTCTGTAAGACGTAAACAAATGTGCCAAAGCTGCATTAAACACATTCTAATCTCAAACAGGCTGATGTGGCTCTAGTGGTTATGGGTGATGGTTTATATGTTGTAAAGTTGAGTTTATTTATGCAGATTAGTAATAGTAATAGTGATTATAATTTTAATATGAAATGTTAATGATTATTCAAAAATGTATCGCTAATTTGCCTGACGATCCATTAAGAAAATGTAATCAAATGCCCATCACTAGGCACAACATACTGAACACAACAAAAAGCCACAATACAACAAAAAAAAAGCTACAACAGAAGTGACCGTGGGACTCTACGACCCTGTGGCTCTGACCGGCCTGTTTAAGCTCATTTGGAATTACAAAATAAACATATTTTATCATTTTACCTCACGCATCATGCATAGAATAAAGCTGCATTGCTTTTATGACATTTTTTGCAAGGCAGCCTCACTTTTTTATTGCATAACATAAACTTAGATTTTAGATTTTAACCTAGATTTAGAACCAAGGTTAAGGAACGGAGTATTGCAGTAAAAGGTGTAAACTTAGGGAACAACCTAAATGATAAGATAAAAGAATCAAAATCGCTTAATATATTTAAAAAAAACTGGTTAAATCAAGTGTATTAAATAATGATGAAGCTGTAAACTGAGATAGTCTGTGGCAAAGTTAAACATTAGATGAAAACATTTATGACTCATTTTAGTTAAATGAAGAGGCTAAACCTGAAATCAATTGTGAAAAGTCAATATATTTTTGGTAAAAAGGGGCAGAAAATATAAGATGTAGATTCTTCTCTCTGCTCCTTTTCATTCTGATTGTACTGTCATGTAAAACAAAAAGAAAGCCTTTTCTTTTATAATGAATGAAATAAAAAAATTAAAAAATAAATAACATAAACTCCGCCCAGTCTAACCAGCTTGTCAAAACAATCCTATTTACTGCTTTTTATAAAGAAATACAATTCATATTATGCAGACTTGAGTAAAGCATTTTGGCCTTCCACAATATCTTCTGTTTCTCATGTGGCCCCATGGAAAAAATAATTGCCCGCCCCTGGTTTAAACTGTAATTTAACAAAATAAAATTGACGTCATTAGTCTGAACATGTAATAACGGTACAAGTTTTGTCCTTTGTTTACATTGTGGTTGCTGGACTTACGTATATGTCATATCAGCTCAACGTGTTCAACCAAAAAAAGACATTATGAACTCATGAAACTTGAATATGAAGTTATGAACCTCGCAGTCTAACGTGAGCTGTCATGTGCGCTGTGATTGACAATAAGCCCCGTGACCTTCTCTGATTTCACACATTTCTGTAGAACTTTATTGTTTTGACCTAAAAATGTCACATTATTGCTGGATCTAATTCGGGACGGCCCATAATGATATCCGTTTTCTGGGAATAATTTTGCGAGCATCAAATGACAATAGCAGGTCTCCCACCAGCGCCGGAGCTCTGGAAATAGGCAGCTCTTGTTGGAGTCGGTTTCTGTGCCGCTGACTCACTCCGAGAACAGTCTGAGGGCTCCAAAAACTTTTATCCCGAGTGTAATGTGGGGATTTTTCACATTATTTTATACAAGCTCATCTCTATAGGCGCTGTTAGCGTCACCACTTCCTGTCTGGTTTTGCCTCGATGCGTTTTTTTACCGAGTCGTGCTAAAAAAAGATAAAGCAGTGGGTGGACGTCACTGTCAATATGTTAAAAAGTAGACAAATAAAAGGTCAAAACTTCTGTGTTTAGAAAGATGATTGTGTCTCAGTGCTAAGGCTAATAAAAAAGATAATAATAATAATAATAATAATAATAATAATAATAATCATAATAATAATAATAATACATATATATATTTGTTACTATTTTGTGGTTAATTTATTTCATTTTAAAATTATTTTGTATTCATATTATTATTATTATTCATATATTTCTTCCAGAGTCGTCAACACAACAAATTAAATAATGAACACAAATATAAACAATAATATGATTTTTTTTAAATGCAATAAAAAATAAGCCATACTAACCAAAAAAAAAAAGACAAAATATAGCAATAATAAACAAAAAAAATTAAAAAAACAAAAAACAGGTAAACAGGACCAACTTACCAAACAATAATACTAAATAATACGCATAATAAATAATGTTAAAATGATACAAACTCAAGTAAACATATAAAATAATTGGGTAGACTTTATTTGAATTCATTTTAAAATGTTGTTTATTTTATGTTTAATGATTTTAATAAATGTGAGCAGTCAGAATCACTGTGTTTTAGAACTGTACACTTGACTCCTGCATCTTAACCTTACGGTGAACAATTTTGGAGAAACATTGACATTTTTATGACAAGTCCTGTAATTTGATTTTCAATTTTTTTAGAAGATAAAGAAGAACTGACGAAAAAGTGAAATACAAGAATCACATTTCAGAGCATTTTGTACAGATGTAAACTACAGCATTGGCAGTTTTTATGCAGAATAAGACAGAAGATTTTCGTTGTTTGTGGAGGAAATTATGGTACAAAAACTGCAGCCTTTATGAACTGAAAATTGCAACTTTCCAAATCTCTGATTTTGTTTCGATTGAACAGGGTATCGTCACCACACAGAGCCACTGTCGGACCTTATCCCTGACCCAGGACCTTCCAGATTTGCTGATTTTCAGGTCTGGTATTTTTATTCTTATCTACAGGACTGTGCAAAAGTTTCAGGCAGGTGTGAACAAACACTGTAAACAAAGAATGCTATAAAAATAAATGAATAAATATAAAAAAATATAAATAATGACATCGACCAGCCCAGTTCCTTCACAAACTGTCTGCAAGTAAACCTAGAAGAACTGATGCTCCTCTGAAGGCAAATAAGGAAATATAAAGGAAAGAAGGAAAATAAATGAGTAACACTTCTATTTCTGAAGACATTCCTAGTTTAGAGCATTTTTTCCCACACCTGCCTCTAACTTTTGCGCAGTACTGTACACAACCTCATATTTCAGAACCATAAATGAACATCTGGCTCCATCAACTCTGGCTCCAATTCGCTATAATATTGAAAAAATATCCGTCTGTCTCTAACCGCTGTGGGAAGTCTCGTCATTTCGGTCTTAAAACGTTCGTATTAACGCACTCTACGTGATCCGGGTGTTTTTATTTCGCTATTTTGTCCATAAATCAAAGCAAATACGCTAAATAGAACAGCCTCAATGAGCTTCATTTGACTGGAGCCGAACGTACAAGTCCATGTTCAGATGTGAAAATCTGAATGAAAGTGCAACATGAGTCCGATTTTTTTTGGACATTTTTCCTGAGCACTTATACCTTGAAAGCGAAGACAGGCCAAGGTTACTCGAACGCGCATGAATCATCGAAAGCTAAAGAAAAAGGAGCTGTTATAATAATGTTCAGAGCTCTCGGGAACAACGGATTTGCGGAAAAAATACACAAACAGTAAAAAAATAAAGAGAAAAGTCGTGTCCCTGCTTCTTTAACTCTGAACACTGAACAGGAATCTAATCAGACAGAGTCCTGATGAAGCATGTCCTCTCCTCTCCTCCATCCTTCCCTCTCTCCTCCTTCTCTCCTCTCCTCATCTGCTCTCCTTCCTCCCTCGTTCCATTCCCCCTCGTCTCCTCGTGTCCCTTCTTCTCCCTCCAACATCTCCTCTCGTCTTCGTCTTGTTTTCTCCTCACCCTGCGTCACTTCCTTCCTCCTCTCTTCTTCCTCGTGTCCTCTCCTCTTCTTCTCCTCCGCTCCTTTTCTCCCTCAATCCTTCCCTCCAACACTTTCTTCCTCCTCGTCTCATCCCCCTCCTCTCCTCTCTTCTCTTCCTCATGTCCTCTCCTCCCTCCTTCCCGTCATCACTTTCTTCCTCCTCTCCTCATCCCCCTTCCTCTTCTCTTCTTTTCCTCATGTCCTCTTCTCCCTCGAACATCTCCTCTTGTCTTCATCTTGTTTTCTCCTCCACTCCTTTTCTCCCTCTGTCACTTCCTTCCTCCTCTCTTCTTCCTCGTGTCCTCTCCTCCTCTTCTCCTCCACTCCTTTTCTCCCTCCATCACTTTTTTCCCCATCCCCTCGTCCCCCTCTTCTCCCCTCCTGACCTCTCCTCCCTTTCTCTTCTGGTCCACTCCTCACCTCCCTCTATCCCTTCATCACTTTCTTCCTCCTTTCCTCATCCCCCTTCCTCTTCTCTTCCTTTCCTCATGTCCTCTCCTCCCTCGATCATCTCCTCTTGTCTTCATCTTGTTTTCTCCTCCACTCCTTTTCACCCTCCTTCACTTCCTTCCTCCTCTCTTCTTCCTCGTGTCCTCTCCTCCTCTTCTCCTCCACTCCTTTTCTCCCTCCATCCTGCCCTCCAACACTTTTTTCCTCCTCTTCTCATCCCCTCCTCTCCTCTCTCCTCTTCCTCCTGTCCTCTCCTCCCTTTCTCTTCTCATCTGCTCCTCTCCTCCCTCTTTCCCATCATCACTTTCTTCCTCCTCTCCCAATCCCCCTTCCTCTTCTCTTCTTTTCCTCGTGTCCTCTCCTCCCTCGATCACCTCCTCTCCTTTTCTCCCTCCTTCTCCCTCCCTCTTCTCCTCCCTCCTTCCCTCCATCACATTCTTCAAACTCTCCTCTCTTCTCTTCTTCGTGTCCTCTCCTCCCTCCTTCCCTCTATTATTTTCTACCTTCTCTCCTTATTATCCCCCCTCTACTCATTTCTCTTTGCTTCCTTGTGTCCTCTAATCCCTCGATCATCTCCTCTCCTTTTCTCCCTCCCTCTTCTCCTCTGCTCCTCTCCTCCCTCCTTCCCTCCATCTCTTTCTTCCTAGAGTTGACACTGATTCTTATCCCACAGTTATAATAAAAACGTGAATGTGATTTTTTTTGTCATCGTATTTTCTTCTATACGACATGTGGGTCCAGGGAGGTTCCATAGGCTCCATCTTTCTAAACTCGAGTGACCAGATGTCCCCATTTATCCAGGACAGTTCCAGTTTTGTCCCAGTTTTCTACAAGAAATGTCCCAGGTGTTCCTATTTTTGAGCTAAACCAGGACTAAACTAAGACTAAACCAGGGCTAAAACAGGACTAACACAATTTTTTGACCAATCTGATCCTCGCCAACGGTAAAGAGGAACATAAACCGTGTTTGCGAATGATCGTAAAGCAAAAAAATGCACTGTGAGAAGCCCCTCAGATCATGACTGACACAAGAATGCAAAATCTTACACCTTCTTTTCACTATTTTATTTATACCAAACATCCCAAACCGGGTGTGTCCCAGTTTAGAATTTTTAAAATCTACTGTAGTCGCCTTACTCTAAAGCGACAAAGGAAAGCTTCACATCTGTCCTGTGAATGCTGCTTTTTTAGTACTGATTATCCAAGTCTCACGATACGATATTGTCACGGTACAATATTTATTGCGATATCGTGGGAAAGCTCAGGATATTACGATATTCTACATAATAACAAGACTGACATTATAAAACGCTTTGACCAGTCATTTGGTGCAACATTTATTGTCATTAGGGATGGAACGAAATCCAAATCTCTCTGTACGATATTTTCACCATAAACATCTCACCGTACGATATTTATTGCAATATTTTGCTGTGAATCTGCTACTTTTTCCTCTAAAAATACCTTCAGAGGAAAGAATGAAGATGTAAAAGTGCTTAGAACAGTTATTTCTTCATGTCGTCTGCACTGAAACGGAGCAAAGGATCATGGTCTATGTAGTTCCCTCTGTTTTTTCAGCGATTTCTGCATCAGAACTTTTCATTTAAGCAAAGAGACTCGTGATTCGATATATTGCGATGGTCCACGATATTATTGTGAGACCTTTGACGATACGACATCACGATATTTCAGTTATTGTTACATTCCTAGTATTGCTACCTGCTCAAATGAGTATCTAGTTTCGTTCGATACTAGCCTTATAATCTATTAGTGATTGAGATTTCCGATACGTTCAACAACTCTTCGTCTTCTCACCTCATCAGCGTCTCCCGATTCCGCGACACCCATTAAAATAACTGCAATTTGTATCTTTCTTTCTCTCTCCGTCTTTCCCCGTTGCTGCCACGAGTTTGATCCGCGCCGTGTAAAGTAATTGCTTCGCTGTTCATCTCAGAAGGAACACTTTGAAACCGGGATTTAATCAAAACAAATGTGCCAACTTTCTTTGCACTTAGCCTTTTGAAAAATACAAAATCTTCTCCTCCAGCATCTCTCCTCATCCCTCTCGCCGGGGCCCTAGATTCTGGGTATACACATGCATAAAACATGAGTGACGTCAAGTAAAGAGTAGCTGTAGTAATGAACAGTGTGGATAGTGTTAATTTTTGATGAGTTTATGCATAGCTAACGAAGAAAACGACTAAGGGGCTGATTACAAAGTTATTGTGTATCTGGGTCGGGAGCGGGCTGCGTGTTGAGAGGTTTGTTTATCAAAAAGAACAGTTTTGCGTATTTGGTAATGAGAGGAAATGGGTCCCAAAGCAACGTGACAAAATGCCAAATGTCCAGTGCATTTTTCATAAACATGTTTTCGATCGGTTTGGGCGGATTTCGAGAGATTTAAAATGCGTTTACCCAATTTTATTTCTCTCCAGCGACTAGGTCAGGAATCCAAACACACGAGGCTGTTTTCAAAAACCCCGGAAGGAGAGTTGTGAAGCCATGGCGTCAAACTCAAGCGCTTCTGATTACGCCAAAAATATTCATTTTGTCTTCTTAATGCATTAACTTCTTAGGTTCCTTTCTAAGACAATGTAGCCAAGTGTATTTGTACCTTGTTGACATGTTTCGGCTGCTGCTGCGAGCCGTCTTCAGAACTGTCACCGGTGTTGGTGGTGACGTGTCATATATCAGCTGTTGTTACTTCCTGTAGGCGTGGTCAGCCTGATGGGACCTGCAGGTCGCCCAGACTGACCACGCCTCCAGAATGCGAAAAAGAAACAGCAGAGAGACTCACCAGAACACAAAGAGACAAAGCAGAACAGGAAAACCTAAAATCTGCCATATCAGACCACTGTAAAAGAAATAACCACATTATGGATCGGGACGGGGCTCGGGTCATTGGATCGGAGAACAACAAGTTCAAACGCTGGATCAGGGAGGACGGAGAGATCAGGAAACGAGGCACTGACAGCATCAACCGTGATGACGGCGCGTTCCTCCTTTCACACACCTGGGACACCCTCCTCCAGAGAGCACCGGGCGACAGGAGGCGTGGTCAGTCTGGGCGACCTGCAGGTCCCATCAGGCCGACCACGCCCACAGGAAGTAACAACAGCTGATATATGACACGTCACCACCAACACCGGTGACAGTTCTGAAGGCGGCTCGCAGCAGCAGCTGAAACATGTCAACAAGGTACAAATACACTTGGCTACATTGTCTTAGAAAGGAACCCAAGAAGTTAGTTCAAGCGCTTCTGGGTCGCTTTTGTGGTGCAGCAGAACAGTAAAACAAAGCGGTCGAGATGGATGTAGATAAAGACACATTTCGTGACGGCAACGATTCCCGACACTGAGGATTTAAAGCCGGAACAAAGAGAATGTTTGGTGAATTTTATCAAGGGGAAACAGGTTATTGCCCTTTATCCTACTAGGGTTGGGCGGTATCCAAATTTTGATCCTGTTAACCCTTCTCAGCATTTTCCCGGAGTATACGGTATTACTGTGACTAATTAAGAATTATTTTGTACCATTCAGAAACAGAAGAGCAGCTTTATATCTGAAGATGAGGCACAAGTTCTGATCAAACCAAACTTTGCAGCGCATTCGATCGCATCAGCATCAGAGCACGAGCTGTTTTTATCAGCGCTTTTACTGTATGCAAATGAGCCATGTGGTTTTAAGTTTTGTTTCTGTAACACATAAACAAATAGAGGAATAGTTAGAAAATTTGGGGAGGTGCATAACGGTCGATGTGGACGCTGTTCTGCACGTTGACGCAAACACGTTTTGATGCAGAACCATAAATTGGGTTTTACCGTCTCCTCCGTGAAAGTCTGACTTCGCCCTCGAGCGGGAACTTTCTCCTCTTCAGTGCCTCGTCCCCTCTCGACTCTCGGCTTCAATAAAACGTCTCCATCGCAAACTTTTCAGCTCAACATCACACACGAAGCGTCAGTCCTTTTTTTTCTCTTCTTCCTCGCTGCGTGTGGATGGAAATCTCTGACGTTTGAAGAGGAGAGAGAGCGGAGGGGAGAAAGTCCTGCTGTGGTTTTAATTTTTTTAAATTGCCGGTAATGAAACTGATACCGTTGCTACTTTTTGATACCACAGGATACTGTATTACCGCCCAACCCTTCTTCCTATGGGTTTGCTGTTGTGCTGCAATTACTCGGACACCACTGAGCGTTCAGCGCATTACATACGTCAGAACCAAATAGCAGCGATTGGTTAAATCAAAAAAGTACCCACCTACCGCCTATTGTGAACGAATCCTAATGCTGCGAGGTCAGACATCAGCTTCACTTCGTGGAAACCGACTGATGAATCAGGCTAGGGGCTTAAAAAGGTTGCAAGAAATATTTTTTTTAAGTACTTCCCTTTATTATTGGTTTCTATACAAGTGCTTTTGTCTTTGTCTGGAAGCTACAGTACGATCACGAGGGAGGCAAGCAGGTCAGAGCACACTTAAAATAAGAAAAACAACTTTTTGCACTTCACATAAGAAACAAAATCGAATGTTGCTTGAATAAAGAAAAACACACTTATTCCATTGGCAGATAATTTTACTTGTCAAGTTGAATCTACTCAAATGAAGTAAAATGTTCTTAATTTAAGTCATTTTTACTTAACTAGATGTTGTTTTTTTCAAGCCTAAATATACAACTCCACACTGCAAAAAAGGCCTATCAAAAATAAGAAAAAAAATACAAATTTTGAGGTAAAAATGATCTGTCAGTGCAGTAAGAAATTTCCACTTACCAAGTTTTCTTAAAACAAGACAATATACGAATCTTGTTCTGAGCAGAAAACACTAGTTTCAAGTATTTATGGCAAGATTTTTCACCTTATTGGTTTGAGAAGGAAGTTAAAGAGGCTTAACCTGGCTTGATTTAATATAAAAAGTGCTTAGATAAGATAAATCAGGATGGAATATCTTCAAACAAGTAAAAAAAATCTCATCTTATTAAGTAAAAAAATCTTAAAATTGACCTTTTAAGATGAATCTGCTTAATTCTAGTCAGTTTAACTGTGCTAGAAAATCCTTTTTTGTAGTGCAGGTCTGTTTGTGACGAGGAAACTACATTTTCACATCAATCAGAAAACTACGCCTTTAAATCTCCACTTCATTTCAGCATTTCCATCTGTTTTTTTGTTTTTTTCGTTCCCTCCCTGACCTCAGCCGAACCGGGTCGTAACGATGCCATCCCGGAAAGTTATCACAGCATTCAAATCGCGCTCCAACTTTTCCCCTTCCTAACCACTCAATTTACACCCACGGGACATTTCTGCGCCGTCACCGTCAGCTCCTATTTATATATGTGTACAGTAAAGCTTTAGCTGCGTCTGTGTGAGGAGACATGTTCTGCTGACACATCTAACCTCGGATGTAAACACACGCTCCGGCTCTGCGCACACTGCATTACGGTCGGATCGCTGCGTTATGGTCAGATCGCTCTGTTATGATCGGATTGCTCTGTTATGATCGGATCGCTCTGTTATGATCGGATTGCTCTGTTATGATCGGATCGCTCTGTTATGATCGGATCGCTGCATTATGGTCAGATCGCTCCATTATGATCGGATTGCTCTGTTATGATCGGATCGCTCTGTTATGATCGGATCACTCTGTTATGATCAGATCGCTCCGTTATGATCGGATCGCTCCATTATGATCAGATCGCTCCATTATGATCGGATCGCTCTGTTATGATCGGATCGCTCCATTATGATCGGATCGCTCTGTTATGATCGGATCGCTCCATTATGATCGGATCGCTGCATTATGATCAGATCACCGCTGCATTATGATTGGATCGCTCCGTTATGATCGGATCGCCGCTCCATTATGATCGGATCGCTCTGTTATGATCGGATCGCCGCTGCGTTATGATCGGATCGCTCTGTTATGATCCGATCACCGCTCCATTATGATCCGATCGCTCTGTTATGATCGGATCGCCGCTCCATTATGATCGGATCGCTCTGTTATGATCGGATCGCCGCTGCGTTATGATCGGATCGCTCTGTTATGATCGGATCGCTCTGTTATGATCGGATCGCTCTGTTATGATCGGATCGCTCTGTTATGATCGGATCGCTCTGTTATGATCGGATCGCTCTGTTATGATCGGATCGCTCCATTATGATCGGATCGCTCCATTATGATCGGATCGCCGCTCCATTATGATCGGATCGCTCCATTATGATCAGATCGCTCTGTTATGATCGGATCACTCTGTTATGATCGGATCACTCTGTTATGATCAGATCGCTCTGTTATGATCGGATCACTCCATTATGATCGGATCGCTGCATTATGATCAGATCACCGCTGCATTATGATTGGATCGCTCCGTTATGATCGGATCGCCGCTCCATTATGATCGGATCGCTGCATTATGATCGGATCGCTCTGTTATGATCGGATCGCCGCTGCGTTATGATCGGATCGCTCTGTTATGATCCGATCACCGCTCCATTATGATCCGATCGCTCTGTTATGATCCGATCGTCGCTCCATTATGATCGGATCGCTCTGTTATGATCGGATCGCCGCTGCGTTATGATCGGATCGCTCTGTTATGATCGGATCGCCGCTGCGTTATGATCGGATCGCTCTGTTATGATCGGATCGCTAACTGCACGGCGCCTTTGAATCACGGCCCGGTTTGGCAGCCCGGCCGCTCCACACAAGGTCCAAATACTAAAAAGCTGGAGCTGTGCAGTGCTGAATACATATTTAGGATGGCAGGTCCACGGCGAGAGCGCGCCAACAGAGAGAGAGAGAGCCAAGGAAGAGGAGGAGGAGGAGGAGGGAGGGAGGAGCAGGGGGTATAGAGAGAAAGAGAGGAGAGAAGGGGGTAGAGAGAGGGAGAAGAGAGCAGGGAATAGACAGAGGGAGAAGGAAAGGAGCGGTGGAGGGAGGTAAAGAATAAAAAACAAGAGAGAGATGAAAAGAGAGAGAAAAGGAAGGGCGAGAGGGGTGGAGGGAGGTATAGAACAAAAGAGAGAAGAGAGAAGGAGAAAGGGAGAGAGAGAGAGGGTGAAGGAAGGGTGAGAGGGAGGAGTATAGAACGAGAGAGAAGAGGAGAAGGGCATAGAGAGAAAGGAAGAAGAGAAGAGAAGGAGAGAGAGAGAAGGAGAAGAGAGGGAAGGGAGAGAAGGCGGAGTATAGAACGAGAGAGAGAGAAAGGAAGGGCATAGAGAGAGAGGAAAAAGAAGGAGAAGGAGGGAGAGAGAAGGAGTAGAGAGGGGAAAAGAATGAGAGGGGGAGTATAGAATGAGAGAGAGAGAAAGGAAGGGCATAGAGAGAGAGGAAGAAGAGAGAAGGAGAAAGAGAGGAGAAGAGAGGGAAGGGAGAGAAGGCGGAGTATAGAACAAGAGAGAGAGAAAGGAAGGGCATAGAGAGAGAGGAAAAAGAAGGAGAAGGAGGGAGAGAGAAGAGAGAAGAAGAGGGGGAAGGGAGGGTATAGAATTAGAGAGAAGTAGAGAAGAGAAGGGCATAGAGAGAAAGGAAGAAGAGAGGAGAAGGAGAGAGAGAGAATGAGAAGAGAGAAGGAGAGAGGGAAGCGAGGGTATAGAATGAGAGAGAAGTGGAGAAGAGAAGGCCATAGGCAGAAAAGAAGAGGAGAAGGGGAAGAGAGGGAAGGGAGAGAGGGTGGAGTATAGAACGAGAGAAGAGGAGTAGAAGGGGAGAGAGAGGAAAAAGAGAGGAGGGGAGAGAGAGGGAGAAGAGAGAAGGAGAAAGAGAGAGGGAGAAAGAAAGGAGAGAGGAGTAGTACAGAACAAGAGAGGGAGAAGGGGAGAGAGAGAAGGAAGGGAGAGAGGGTGAGTATAGAACAAATAGAACAAGAGATGAAGAAGGAGGAGAGAGAGGGAGAAGGAAGAGGTGGAGGGAGGTATAGAATGAGAGAAGAGAAGAGGACAGGGAGAGAGAGGAGAGGAAGGAAGGGGGAGAGGTGGGAGTATAGAGAGAAATTGAGAGAATGAAGGGAGTGGGTGTAGACAGAAAGAGAAGGAGAGAGAGAGGGAGAAGGAAAGAAGCGGTGGAGGGGTATAGAAAATAAAATAGAAGAGAGAAGGGGAGAGAGAAGGAGAAGGAAGGGAGAGGGGGAGTGGTATAGAAAGAGAGAGAAGAGAGAAGGGGTGAGAGAGGGAAGGGAAGAGAAGGAGAGATAGAGAGGGAGAAGGAAGGGAGAGAGAGGTGAGGGGGTATAGAATGAGAGAGAAGAGAGAAGGAAAGAGGGAGGGGGAGTACAGAATGAGAAAAGAGATAAAGAGAAGGGGGAGAGAGAGCGAGAGAGGAGGAAGGAAAATTGGGGGAGTATAGAACAAGAAAGAAGGAGAAAGGGTGAGAATGGGAACGAGAGAGAG
The DNA here is from genome assembly GCA_030686955.1 of Odontamblyopus rebecca. NCBI lineage: Eukaryota > Metazoa > Chordata > Actinopteri > Gobiiformes > Gobiidae > Odontamblyopus > Odontamblyopus rebecca. Next base: position 33,787,932 of record CM060662.1, read on the forward strand.
AAGAGAGAAGGAGAGAAAGGGAGGGAGAAGAAAGGGAGAGGGGAAGTTTAGAACGAGAGAAAGAGAAGGGGGTCTGGAGAGAATAGGAACAGAGAGAACTGAAAGAGAGAGAAGAGAAGATGGGAAAGGGGGAGGAGAGAGAAAAGGGAGGCAGGGTAGAGAGAGAAGGAGAAGGGGAGAGAATGAGAGGAAGGAGAAACTAGGGAGAGATATGGGGAGCACAGAACAAGGGAGAGAAAGAAAACGGGAGAGGGGGATAGAAGGAGAAAAAGAGAAGAGGAGTATAGGTAGAGAGAGAGAGAAGGAGGATGAAAGAGTGGTGAAAGAGAAAGAAAAGTAGAGAATTGGAAAGCGAGAGTAGAGGAGGCATAGAGAGAGAGCGAGAGAGAGGAGGAAGACAAAAGGAGAGAGCGAGAAAGCGAAGGAAAAGAGAAGGACGGAGAGAGACAAAGAGGAGAGGAGCGAAGATAGAGAGGCGAAGAAAGAGGAGAGGTGTGTAGCAGGCGCACAGATACATGGAAGAGAGATAGAAAGACAAAGAAGGAGGAGGGAAAGAAAGAAAGAGGGAGGGAAGGAGAGAGAGAGAGAAAGGAGGGAGAGGTGGTCCAAGAAGCACAGAGCAGCTGGAGTTTGAGCCAAGAAGCTTTGACCTCTGAGGGAAAACGTGGAGATGCTGGAACATGTTTGTAGTGTGGGTGAGGCTCGTGTTTTATCCGTGTTTTATCGAGAGGCAAAATTTGTACTGCACAGATAAGACTTAAATAGAAAAATCGATAAAAAGCTGGTTAGAAAGTCGGTGTTTATTAAAGATACGTTACGCAAAACCGATTCTCGTGAGCTTTAAGCCGTGTTAGAGGCTGTTATTCCCTCGAAAAACAGACCTGGAGCTGAGTTTCGTTTCACTCACACATGTTTGAGGAACAGTAATATTGTCTATGTCAGAATCAGAGCACAAATCGTCTAAAAAATGATTCTGGTGAAGGTGAACGTGAAGGTGTGTGAGCGAAGACGAAATGTGCACGTGTGTTTTTGATGAGGAACATGACATAGATCAGAAAATAGCGGGAAATGGGCGCTCGCACTACAAAAAAGGATTTTCTAGCATAGTTAAACTGACTTGAATTAAGCAGATTCATCTTAAAAGATCAATTTTAAGATTTTTTTACTTAATAAGATGAGATTTTTTTTTACTTGTTTGAAGATATTCCATCCTGATTTATCTTATCTCGATATTACAACTTATTCTAAGCACTTTTTATATTAACTCAGTCCAGGTTAAGCCTCTTTAACTTCCTTCTCAAACCAATAAGGTGAAAAATCTTAATAAATACTTGAAACTTGTGTTTTCTACTTAGAACAAGATTCATATTTCGTCTTGTTTTAAGAAAACTTGGTAAGTGAAAACTTCTTACTGCACTGGCCGATAATTTCACTTAAAATAGCGCATTTTTACCTCAAAATTAGTATTTTTTTCTTATTTTTTGATAGGCCTTTTTTGCAGTGTAGTAGTAGTAGCTTTAATGTAAAAGATGCGATAGGCTAAAAAAGCACTTATTTATACTTGTAATTCATGTTTTATATCTTACTCTAAAGTGAAGGTCAAGTGTTCTAGTTCAGAATCAGAGGTTTGTTTCCGTTGTCAGTGAAATAAATCACCAAACCTGGAAAACCGAACTCACCCACAGGTTTTTAGAGGAATCAAACTCAGCACCTTTTTGATGTGAAGAAGGTACTGAGCCCAGGGGTGGAAGAAGTACTTGATTTTGTTACTTAAGTAAAACTAGAGCAAAGAAATACTCAAATAAAAGCATCAAAATGAAAAAAATAAAAAAAATAAAAGTATTAAAGTGCCAGTTTAAAGAGTAAAAAGTGAAAAGTAAAAGTATTTCGTGCTGGTTTTGAGGTCTTATTCAAATGTAGTGATTTCGATGAAGATTTTTGTGGAATTCTGTTCAACCGAAAGAAATAAATCAATATTTTTCCGTGTTTCCCACAGCACTTTATCGTTCGGGTGACCGCCTTGGCACCAGTTGTCTTCCACTTTGACTCCGTCCCGCCAAACTACGTGAATCCTCGCAAAACTACGGTCGTCTTCGCTTTCACTTTCGCCGGTCCTCACTTTTGCTGGCCTCTAACTCCAGGTCCCGGCCTTGACTAACCAACTTTCTGCAGGAAACACCGTCTTTGTTTGCTTAAATTATGCACATGCTAAAAAATAAACCCTCGGCCTTTTCAGCAGGCGTCAAACTATAATAAAAATCCTTTTACTTTCAGTCCTGCTCAAACATGTCGTGGAGTAGAAAGAACAAATACCTGCTCTCAAATATACTGAAGTAAAAGTAGGAAGGTACGGTTTATTTCGAGCATAGTACACAAAAAAATTAAACAAGGACGATCAAATTTGCTTACACGCATGGCCGAAAAGGAGTGGGAAGAAGTAAAAAACTTTTTAAATCCCATCACATGTTCAAACTTAGAAAAAGTAAAAACGCAGATACCTAAAAATGACTTAAAGTACAGTTCTTCACTACTTTTACTTTATTTTCCACCACTGACTCCAGACCATGTGCGGTCAAAGTTCGGCTCAAAGCACCTGAGCTGTAATTCTTTGCGTATTCAAAACACCAATTTACCAGCAGAGGGCGCAAAGTGTTTCAGTGCAAAAACTGTTTCCCAGTTGCCAGAATCCTCGGCTTCTGAACCACTTCGGACAGATCTGCGTCATCAGAGCTCCGTTAAGTGCTGGTCCAATTTCCCCCCAAAACCTGACTGCTCTGTTTTTGTTTTTTTTTACCCAGGATGCACCTGTGGAGCCTTGGCCGTCTCGGAGCGCCGCAAATAGCCCACAGTGCACCGCAACTTCACTTTTTAGACACTGTGTTCAAGCAGTCAAATGCATTTTAATCAAATAAAACGTATTCTACAATCAAAGAATAAGTAAATATTTTGCTCTACATCGTCAATAAAGCGAATAAAACTATTGCCACGTCGAATGAATTCAAATCAGGACAAATGAGGGAAAATCTCTTAAAGAAGGGGATTGGGAACACAATTAGCCTATCACCCGGAAAAGTTTCAGCCTGTGCGTTTATTTCTATAGGCTAATTACCAGCTCAAACAACTCAATAACAGGGGATTCACTGGGCCTTCGTTATTCACAGATTTTAACGCCTGTGCTACAAAGTGCTCTTGGAGGAAGGATCCCGGGAACTGAGCAACGCCCACAGTCGCAGCAGCTATTAGCAAGAAATACTTCTGTTTGTGTCCTGAGTTCTCGGGCAGAGCTCATTTGCATGATTATTCAAAACACGCGGACGAAAGACGACGCGGCGCAGATACGTGTTTGATGAGAGGACGACACGGGTTACAGGCTTCAAAATAAAAGTACATTCAACTCAATATTTATGTTAATTGGTTTATATACAGGACTGTGCAAAGGTTGTGGGCAGGTGTGGAAAAAGTGCTGGGAATTCCTTCAAAAAATGGAAGTGTTCATCATTTATTTTCATCAAACAACAAAATGCAGGGAAGGAACAAAAGAGAAATCTAAATCAAATACAGCTTTTGTGGAGGAGCTGGGCTGGTCTGTTGTTCCAAACATGTTGAAGAACTAAGCTCAGATCTTGTGTGGATGGAGCTTCCTCACATCCTTCTGCATTTTGTGAAGTGACAAAAACAAACAATCGTCATTTATATTTTTTTAAGTATTCTTTGTTTACAGCATTTTTTCACACCTGCCTAAAACTTTTGCACAGAACTGTATATGCCAGTGGGATTGTCAAAAGTATTAAAAATCAGATGCTAATCAATACTGAAAGTGGTATTGAAACTAGACACTAATTTTTTTGTCTTTTTTTCTAAATATTACACATCCAGTCAATAAACCACTTTGCAGGTAAGGCGTCCAGGTATGTATGTATGTATGTATGTATGTGTATGTATGTATGTATGTGTATGTATGTATGTATGTATGTATGTATGTATGTATGTATGTATGTATGTATGTATGTGTATGTATGTATGTATGTATGTATGTGTGTGTATGTATGTATGTATGTGTATGTATGTATGTATGTATGTATGTATGTATGTATGTATGTATGTATGTATGTATGTATGTATGTATGTATGTATGTATGTATGTATGTATGTATGTGTATGTATGTATGTATGTATGTATGTATGTGTATGTATGTATGTGTATGTATGTATGTATGTGTATGTATGTATGTGTGTATGTATGTATGTGTATGTATGTATGTATGTATGTGTATGTATGTATGTATGTATGTATGTATGTATGTATGTGTATGTATGTATGTATGTGTATGTATGTATGTATGTATGTGTGTGTATGTATGTATGTGTATGTATGTATGTATGTATGTGTATGTATGTGTGTGTATGTATGTATGTATGTGTATGTATGTATGTATGTATGTGTATGTATGTATGTATGTATGTATGTATGTATGTATGTATGTATGTGTATGTATGTATGTATGTGTATGTATGTATGTATGTGTATGTATGTATGTGTATGTATGTGTGTGTATGTATGTGTATGTATGTATGTACGCAGGCATGTGTGTAAGCATGTGTGTATGTAGGTCTATGTGTATGTGTGTGATGTGTAGGTGAGTGAATGCACATGTAAACATTTGTATAATGGTGTAACTTTGAATTTTGCACACTGTACACTGTTTTCTGTAATTTTTACCACTGTATATGTCTGTCAATCACTATATTGTTGTAAATATCTGTATATTTTAATTTCACTGCACTGAGACACTTCGGTGTGATTTTGCACTTTAAACATCAATAAACTTAAACTATTTGAGCAGGTATCGATACTGAAAAAGCCACATTCACAGGACATAAATGAACCTTTCCTGAAGCTTTAGAATGATCTTGAGCTGCATCAGAACAAGTATAAGAGCACAAAGACTAGCATAAGCCCATGGAGCACTGAGGGATTACACAGATATAAGACCACATAGGAAAATAAACCAAAGTACTATGATTTAATGTTGAAAATAACTATAGTCTAAACGAGACCTGGGCATTTTACAACTCGAGCCACATACGGCCCTTTGGTTGACTCTGATCGGCCCGTTTAAGATAATTTAGAATTACAAAATAAACATATTTTATCATCACCTCATGCATGGACTAAAGCTGCATTGCTTTTATTTTTTTCACACACCAAATGACTTAATGACTTAATCAAGACGTCTGTGTGACTGAAGTGTTGCCACAAGCAGGTCGCAAGACGACTATCCCTCAAAAATATGCGCTCACGCTAAAAGAAGAAATGCTGAACGTAGGGTTTTCAACAAAAACTGGACTGCTAAATTTAATAGAATAAATGATATTTTTAATAAGGCAGCCTCACTTTTTTATTGCTTAGTTACCACTCTGACCAGTGCGGCAAAACAATCCTATTTACTGCTTTTTATAAAGAAATACAATTAATATGATGCAGATTTGAGTTAAGCATTTTGTCCAAGCCCTCCACAATATTCCCTGTTTCTCATGTGGCCCCAAGGACAAAAATAATTACCCACTTCTGGTCTCAAGAGTATTTTTAATGATCATTGTGGTATCGGAATCAGTATTGAGCATTAAAGGTGCACAGTGTAACTTTTCTGGTAGCGGGTTTGTCACTGATGTCACTAATGGAGGTTCGGTATTACTGCTTTGCCTGAAAGCTTTCACAGTGTGGCATTAAACTCATCTGTGCTGCATTTATTCAATAACAGGCGTTTTATTGCTCAAAAATACTACGAAAAACTCGACTCTGACCCGTAATTTAGCCACTGTGAGCTTGTCTCCATGGAAATAGTTTAGTTTAATGCCATACTGTGGGAGATTCTACTGTAGGCAAAGCAATAACACCTCAACGGAGACACGCAGGTGACCAGAAAGTTACACAGTGCAGGTTTAAGTCTATTCCTTACTAGTACAGTACGGAGTTTGAAATGCGAGTATCATGACAATACTATAAAACCCAGGTTCCGCTGGGAGGTTTCAGGCGGACAGCAGCGGTCACTCGTCCCTGGTGCGTCTCTGGCCCGTGTCCTTGGGCGTAAACGTGTGCGTATCAGAATAGCTCATCTGCATAAGTAATTCCACTTCACATGGAGCCCATCGATTGTAACTTTATCTGAGGAATCCGACAGAGCGACGCTTCGGCCCATTCATCAAACAGGAGCCTCCAGCCTGCAGAGTCACGCTTCCGTTCAGTATTCCGCCAAGACTCGTCACATTTTGTTTATTTTTCACGGTTGCTAAATGATTTCAGACCACGTTAAACTTCTCAAATAGTGCGAAATGGCTCATAAAGTGTGTAAAGTGTTGTTGAACATAATGTGAGTGAATAGTGCGAGAGTCAAGATAAAATACGACTGAACAAGTCAAATTGGACGGTTCCCAAAATGACTCCACAGTTACATATGGTGAAAATTGGCCTGTTGCTCCATTTGTTTGTACTAAGGTCTCTTACTTGCCTCGCCAGCCAAAACCACACACTTTGACAATTCTTTACAAAGAAAAAAGAAAAGGTCCCGTGTCTTATCTTCCCGAATTCAGTTGGATGTGATTGACAGATCAATCAGAGAAATGCAGGCTTCATTTCACAACTTTTTGCTATTTTGTTTGAAAATAACAAAAGGTTGTTTCAAAAAAAAGTTAAAACTGCTCCTTTTAACACAATGATTAGTTATTTTTTATGTATGTATTATTGTTATTGATATTATTTGTTTTAATTGTTGCTGATTTATTTATTTATTTTTGTTACTACTTGGTTTATGTATTATAGAAAAATATATGTAATGAATTTGAGGAGACCCCAGGAAGGACAGCTATTGATATTTCAGGAGCTAATGGAGATCTTAATAAACTAAACTAAAATTTGTCTCAAAACAAACATGGCGCCTTATGAGCAGTGGAACGTAACTACTTTTTTCGGGTAAAAATTGTGTAACGCACGACTGCTGAAAATTTGGTAACAAAACGTAGTTCCTTTTTAACGATAACGATAATCCTTTATTGTGTCCTGTGAAATATTATATGAGAAACGAATGCTGGCCTACGGGAGTCTGGCCTACGTCTGCGATCAGAAGGACTGCAGCGAGATCCAGAGGTTCATAGAAGAAAGTTTATTGACGATTGGGTTTGGGTATGAGGGAAGGTGTGTGATGTGGTTATTCTATAATAAACAAAAAGAAATATATAGAAATGATTAGAACTGTACTTACACAAACCAACCAAATATACAACAAATAAGGTAAATCAACATGTTTGAATGCAGTGTGTAGAACGAGATGTCTAAAGCGCACAATATGGTGACAGTTGCAGTATAAATCCAACGGGGGCGTCAGAGACTACGTCATGACGATATGAATAAAGATGCAGAACGTGTTAATGGCGGATCGGATGGGGAATTGACAAATTTACAAGAAGGCGACTGAGTTAGGTCGGGACGAAAAATACTAACAACAAACGGTAAACAGCACAGCAAACGATATTGAACAAGGTCCATAATACGTGAGATTACCACTCAATTACACATGAATAAGTATACATAGAGTGGAGAAAGATAGACACGTGTCTTTCTCCGTGGCACTCCCTTTCCCTCCCTCAAGGCAGGGAAATTTGCACAGGTCCCATGGGAGAAATTTGTTTTGGGACAGGGGGTCACGTGCTTTAACACAAAGACAGGACGACACAACAACATCAGCACCAGACAAACATCCACCATAGAACAGAAATAGATAAGAGACCAAATATGACCACGAGTGATACAGGAGCTTAAAGGCCGTCTGTACAGGCAAGACCTTCACAATCTTGTATCTATTCATAACTGCACATTCCCTAAGCCTATGTGCAGTTTTTATGGCACATTCCCTAAGCCTATGTGCAGTTTTTATTGCACATTCCCTAAGCCTATGTGTAGTTTTTATTGCACATTCCTTAAGCCTATGTGCAGTTTTTATTGCACATTCCCTAAGCCTATGTGCTGTTTTTATTGCACATTCCCTAAGCCTATGTGCAGTTTTTATTGCACATTCCCTAAGCCTATGTGCAGTTTTTATTGCACATTCCCTAAGCCTATGTGCTGGTTTTATTGCACATTCCCTAAGTCTATGTGTTTTTTATTGCACATTCCCTAAGCCTATGTGCTGTTTTTATTGCACATTCCCTAAGCCTATGTGCAGTTTTTATTGCACATTCCCTAAGCCTATGTGCTGGTTTTATTGCACATTCCCTAAGCCTATGTGCAGTTTTTATTGCACATTCCCTAAGCCTATGTGCTGGTTTTATTGCACATTCCCTAAGCCTATGTGCAGTTTTTATTGCACATTCCCTAAGCCTATGTGCTGGTTTTATTGCACATTCCCTAAGCCTATGTGCTGTTTTTATTGCACATTCCCAACAAGGCAATGTTACTTTTCTGTGTACGCTGGCCGGTCCTGGACACAGTTGAGGAGGACAGTCCGCCCTGGTCGACAGTCGCTCTGGGAGCAGTGGGGCAGCGGGAACCCACAGTCCCAGGTAGGAGCGAGGCCCGGGCGGGAGGAGCGGTAAAAACAGCAACGTCGAGCCACCTTCACCTTGAGCATTTCCTGGCCGAGGCAAAGCCGGTCACGGTGCACTGGAGGAAGCGGAGGCCAGCGACACACAGGGAGAGCTCCCTCATGAGGATCCTCCAGCCGAGTTGAATCCCCGAGCAGAGTGTGTGACCCGTTTAGCTCTTAGCGGTTTCACGCCCTCTTGAACTCTGTCTTCAAAGTCCTTTTCAACTTTCCCTTACGGTACTTGACGCCTATGGGTCTTGTGCCGGTATTTAGCCTGAGATGGAGTTTACAACCAAAACGTTATCAAAGTAATGAGTTACTTTTCATAGAGGGTAAAGTAAACTAAGGGATTACTTTTTAAATAATGGTAATAATAATACATCGGTTTTATATCGCGCTTTTCACGGTAACACAAAGAGGTAACACTAAAGCAAGGACAGGACAGACAACGCAGTAATGAGGAGCGGTCAGGTGTGGGGACTGTAGCTCTGAGGAAAAGGGGTTTTGAGCAGTTTTTTGAAGGTGTTAAGTGAGTATGAGTTTCTCATGTGAAGGGGGAGAGAGTTCCAGAGGGTGGGGGCAGCAAACACCACTTTTTTAAAGTAACTTCCCCAACACTGCTTGTAAGCTTTGGCAGCTTTTTTGGAAGTCTGTGTTTTTTCACAATCAGTAGATATCGGCATACGTAGTTTTTAGTGTCAAATGCGTATGCAAAATTATGTGTGAATGTGCACCTTTGTGGGATTATAGTTTGAAATTGTGGAAAAAATAAAACCGAGTAAAAAAGAAAAACACACAGGACTGAGAAACAGCACGGCTTTCTGCAAAATGAACAAGCGAATCAGTAAACTCTCATGTATCTGAGGTAAAAGAACTATATTTTGTTTTGAACTATGTGAAAATATAAGAGAGGTCGACCATAAGACCATAGACAAAAGTATTTGCCCATGATCTTGTTGACTTAAAACACACCTTGAAGAATAGAAACAGTTTCTCCTTCTCACAGTGGGCGGGCTCATTTGAATATTTCCTGGTATTTTTTATTCGTACTTGTCCTTTGCCTCTTTGTGATAATGAGAAAAGTAGTGCATAATCCAGCCACCTGAGGAGTCCAGCCAGAATGTGTCTCCAATTAAAGGAAGTCTCTGCCAAACCATAAAAACCATCACCGCTTTTACCAGGCTCTGCACAAAACCAATTATTTTTAATGCCACCATGTCAGGATCCCGCCTTAACTAGCCCCGAAAACTACATCCTTCTGAACAAATAATTGAGGTGACGATTCAAGTCGCTGTGATTTCTGCGATAACAAATGCCCCCACTGAAACAGACAGCGCGAGGTATTGGACTAATTTATTTTTGACTAGTTAGAGTTGGGTTCAGTGTAATTGAAGGCTGTGGTGAATTAAAAACAGAATACAATAACAAACTAATATTAAAGGCATAGCGTGCAACTTTTGTGCTAAAACCAGACCAAAATAAAACAACCTCTTTATTAGGGGTGGTTTTATTGCACTGAAAAACAACTTGTTGCCATGGAAATGTTGTTAATTTGACTATAATATTCCACAGTATGCATCAAACTTATCTATCTCCATGGAGAATATGGTTTTAACTTTCTATTTCCATGGAATCATACAGGTGACAGTGCCACCTCCAGAAAGTTACATAATGTAGCTTTAAGGAAGACGTATTGTGCTTGTGTCTGCTGTAGAGTCGTAATCTATGACACCCGTGGATTATTTTGTTATAATTTGCACATTTTAATCGCAACGTTCAACGAAAACAACGTAATAAAATGTTAGAAAACTGCGGTGTCCAATGGGAGCTGACATCATCACAATTCATTTCTTTTAGTGTTGTCAGAAATATTGCTATTGTTATTTTTTTAACAGCATTAATTTTTTTTATCGCAAACTAGTTTTAAGATGCAGCCACTACGATAACGTTAGAAAAACTACAGGATCTGACTGTAAACAGGAGGCAAAACCATTTCTGTGTGTGCGCTGGTGTTATTCATACAAAGAAAACACAAAATAAACTCGGCGAACCTTCAATAAGGCAGAAGCTTTGCAGCCTCTCTTCTCCGGCTGTTCTCACTGCTCCGAGCTGTTGTTATGTTCATAAACTCATGGAGGAGCGTCTCACAGCTGTATCGATGTCTGTTTCATTCACTATTTTACAGATATTTCCACCGCTGGACTTATTTTCTCCACTAAAGACACATGTAAACAAACAGCGCCGTGTGATGACGTCATTGCCCTTAGTGCAGCGGCGTTGGGGCGACAAACAGGGTCGCAAACACAGCTGCAATAAAAAAATAATATTTGCACAAAGCCTATCCACTTTTTTATACTGATAAGAGTATTAAAATTATTATTCAAGGGGCAAAAATTTAACTATGACATTCATGAGATTAATTGTGATTAAATTGTTAAATCGATAAACAGTATAATCGATTGACAGCACAAATGTATTTCCTTTTTTTTTTTGTTTTGGGCCAAAATGCAGAGCTGCCAAATCCTACATGCATCACCGTTTAAGAAAATAAAACAGCAGAATGAAGCACAGAGCAGCGAGCGTGTACAGGTGGTGATGAACACATGGGCTGATCTGCAATATGGCGAGTGGAAAATGAGATGATTCAACCATGCACAAATCACTCTAAATACAACTCTGAGTGGATAAATGAGCAGGAGGAACAACAATAACATGGTTGCGAACAAGCTGATTTTGCAGAATCGCTGCTTTCTGCTTTAACAAACGGAAGAATTGCCCATGTTTCTGTCAAACAAATTAAAAGTACACTAGCATCTCATGGTATCAACAAATATCCTAAAAAGTGTCAAAAAAAATCTGCTTGACATCGCTCTATTCAGACACACGACAAATGTGCAAACTCCACACAAAAACACTCAAAACAACAACTGAACCTACTTTTTTGCAACTCTAATAACCCCAAAACAAAACAGCGCATTAGCAGCACTCACAGCGGCAGGCCCGGGTTTCCATTTACCTTCGGCTCCCATCTTTGCACAACATCTCTGTAATTTCCTCCTTGCAGAGTGAGACCGGGCGCTCGCAAAGTGTTTATCTATAATAGCGATCTGCGGGTGCATTTCGCCGTGCAGTGGCGGCGGTGCTCGGGTTCAGCGGGGGGAGGGGTGACCTATCAGCGCTGTCCCAAAACCCTATCATTACTCTGTTTACAACATAGGCGCTTCTCTGGCCTTTACCCAGCGTGCACCTGGCTCCAGTCACTTCAAATCATTCAGGCCGTTTGAAAAGAGGATGCTGGCTGCGCTTTCAGACCCACGCTCCATTGACAGGCATTTGAAAATAATGAAAAGGTTTTAAAATGATCGTGGTTAGAGGTGAGTAGTCGGTAATTGTGCATGAGAGAAAAATGTCCAGTGAGTGACCGTGAAAAGCACTGAGTTAGTTTCATGGAAAAAGGAAATATACTGCTGGGAGTCGAGTCTTTTTAACCTAAATACATCTAGCCAAAGTGTAATTTTTGCTTTTGAAGGAGGAGAAAAAAGCAAAAAATGGCATTATGCATTTAGTAGCTTTGTACACATCAACACCTATTTTATATATATGTTGTTTCCTCATCACAAACATACTGGAGTTTTATTTCATTTACACGTTAAACACAAACTCAGCATATGTAGAGAAAAGCAGAAAACACTCTGTTCCACCTTGTGATGTCATGTGGCAATACAGGAAGGGCTCCACTTTGTTTTTAAAATCCATACGCTTTCACTAGAAACATTTGGATAATTTCAGCCCTGCCAGTCTGTTTATTCGTATTAATTCTTATTTACTGATTTGTAAAGGGGCAGCACATATTAGTGAATACTCAAAATGTAAAAAAGTGTGGCCATAGCTTGATCTCGTCAAATCTCAGAAGCTAATCAATGACGGGCCTGGTTAGTATTTGGATGGGAGACCACTGGGAAAATCAGGTGCCACAGGGGGGCGCCAGATGCAAAAACGGTCGTTGTTGTGTCCTTAGGCAAGACACTTCACCCACATAGCCTAGTATTAAAGTGGCGCGTGCGTGAGTGATGATGGTGGTCGGAGGCACAGTCCTGCACGGGTTCGGGTACCGGCAGATACCCGATGAGTGAACCGCAAATTTGAATGAAACGGGTGAAAAATGTTGTGCTGTGTAGTATGCGGGTTCGGGTCGGACGCAGGAGGGCGCGGGTCTGATCTGAGGTTTACAGAACATCATGTGCGAACAAAAAACAGGGCTGTGTTTTAGTGAAATGCAAAAATGCCATTGTTTTTACAAGATGGTTAAATGTAAAGTCCATATGTTTTGCTGCATGTGCGCATTCCCAAGAATCTCTGCCACGTTCATTTTCAAACCTCGCATGCGACGTCCTGCAGTTCAAAATAACACCCGAGGAGCTGAAAAAAAAAAATTAGCGAGTGGAAAGTACAAAGTTGTGGCTGTTTTTTTTTTGGCTCTCGGACTGATTTCCATTCGCGTGCGGTTCAGGTGTTGGTTTGTATTTATAATGGGTCAGATCGGTAGCAGAATTTTATTTTGATCCTGTCGGAAAATGGGTCGGGTGCGGATTGAGGTATGACGGGTACGGACGGGGGCAGTTCGTCAAATTCAGACCCGTGCAGGATTCTGGTAGGAGAGACCGATGGCACAAATTGGCAGCCTCACTTCCGTCAGTCTGTCCCAGGGCAGCTGTGGCTACAATAGCAGTTTACCACCACCGGGTATGGAGTGAATAAATAATGCTCTGTAAAGCGTCTTTGTGACATATGTCTGTGAAAAGCGCTATATAAATAATCACTTACTTAAAGATTATAGCAGCCGTGGCTCATTTCCATCTTCAGTCCCTCGGCAGGTTGGTGTCAAATCATCTACAAGACAAGAAAAAGTACAGCAACAGTCACGTAAAAGTACATAACACCAGCACACACACTGACTATACATTTCATTTCAGACTGTTCATTTGAAGTTCGAAGTCAAGAGTTGAAGAGTTACGACTGTACAGAAGTGAAGGTACAATGTAGCTATTCATTTGCAAAGTACTGCTTCATGACAGCACAAGGTGGGAAAGAGCGTTTTCAGCTTCGGAGACGTAGACAGACTAATAATAAGGAAAGAACGTTTTAAAACTCACAAGAATCCATTTGGTGTAATATAGGGCTTCGAAAATATGGCAAAAACAAGTTGAAAGTTAGAAAAACATGACTTTTTAAAGACTCGTTGTGACGTCTATGGCGACATCTGCTCCCATTGGACACCACTGTTTTCTAATGTGAAAGTAAAATGAATAATTTCTTTTTAGATAAATATAACGATTTAAAATATGCAAATTATAACATAGCTACCCACGTCTTTTAGCTTTTTACTATTTACATAAGGGTGAGTTGTTGTACAGTTGTCGGGAGTATTATCTGTTACATAAAGGTGAGTTATTGTACATCTGTATGATAATATTCCCTACAACTGTACAACAACTCACCCTTATGTCACAGATAATACTCCCTACAACTGTACAACAACTCACCTTATGTCACAGATAATACTCCCTACAACTGTACAACAACTCACCCTTATGTCACAGATAATACTCCCTACAACTGTACAACAAATCACCCTTATGTCACAGATAATACTCCCTACAACTGTACAACAATTCACCCTTATGTCACAGATAATACTCCCTACAACTGTACAACTCACCCTCATGTAACACATAATACTCCCTACAACTGTACAACAATTCACCCTTATGTCACAGATAATACTCCCTACAACTGTACAACAATTCACCCTTATGTCACAGATAATACTCCCTACAACTTACAACAAATCATCCTTATGTCACAGATAATACTCCCTACAACTGTACAAAAACTCACCTTTTTACTGTTTACCCAAAGAAGTTTTCGCACTGGAGGAAATGCCCAAATCCACACGACATCGCTCCGTACTTAAGCTACAGCGGCGTTCATTGATTGAGTCCAAGAAATGCTTCGTATTTCCAATCACAGCGGCCACACAAAGACACGCAGTAATTATACTTCAGAGGAAGCCTGACCACATGTATCGGCGTTCTCTGGCGTGACACTTTATACTCACATTTTACTGGCAAATGCTATGCAAAAGATCCACTCTCACTTTCCTGTGAAATCAGTACAACGCACAAGTATGGACAGGCTCAAATGAACGATAGATGTTTTAACAGTCGACATTTATCTGGCTTTAATGGCCCATAACTCGTATCCACCAGTGTCACTATCAGTGTTTTAAAATGGTGTTGATGTGATGGTCAAACTTCCAGATAAGGGAAGAGAGAAGAGAGTTTTATGTATTGATTTTATTGCACTTTGACATGAAATATCCAAAAGCTGTACTGCACAAATGTTGAACCTGATCATTTATTAGTGACAAGACCCAAGAACTCACTACTTTACTACAAAAAAAAATCTGTACCCTATTTTTCGGACTTTACTATTTTATCAGGGTTTGGGTGGTTCTGCGACTTATACTCAGGTGCAACTTATATATTACATTTTTCACACTGACAGTCCATAGACCAAATATGTGAATCGTATATGTGAATCAAAAATGAAAAAAACAAATCGTTATCCATTTTTAATTTTGGTTTTAGAGACAAATAATAAAGAAAAGAGTTGTTTTTTTCATTTTCTTATTTTTGGTTCTATACTGAAAACAAATGAACGAATGATACATGGATTCTTCTCTACTGGATTGTTTTTATTACTGTAACTTCTATAACTCACCTTTCAAGATGAAATGTCAGTTTTTGGTCTTTGATTTTATAAAATAAATTTCCCCCTCATAGTCAACTTATACATGTTTTTTTCTTCTTCATTATGCATTTTTTGGCTGGTGCGACTTATAGTCCAAAAATACGGTATTTTAATTACAGTGGTGCCTATTTATTGGAGGGGTTATGTTCTAAAAATAACTTGCAGTAGGCGAAATCCTTTCCTCAGACAGGCTCTGCAATCTAAACTGAGGAGTCTTTTTCCACTGAAGGCCTTGACGCCGAGTGAAGAACATATAGTTGTTGACAAAGGTAGTTGTTGGCGATGTTTTTTCTTCTGGGCGAGGAGATCCTTATGAACAGACGTGCCACCTTTGATTACGCAGAACACAATGCGCGGGTTCTCCCTCAGCCGATCAGAACGCAGAACACAATGCACGTTCATTTGCACTAAAAAAGTCAGTGAAACAGTGAGAGGCTGCGAAAGGTGAACCGCGATATAGTGAGGGACGACTGCATATTTACTTTAGTGGTCCCTATGTGTATTAAATATGATGGGTCTGTAGAATGGCAATAGGCTATAGGAAGGTAAATTTGCATCACAAAAGCACTTAACATATTGGAAAATGTCATTATTTGTGTATTTTATGATGGCTGTGAATGCAACCCCTGCCTTTGCTCTCTGCACTAAATCACTCCCCCTTCAGAGCACTATGTCAACACAATCAGCATACATCCAAAGCATCAGGATTGTCAAGTTGTTGTCTATTTTTTGTGTATTTATGAAGAATTCGTCCTGTGGGAGCACTGGTGATACAGGCGTGTTACTCACCCTTATGTAATAGATAATACTCCCTACAAATTATTTAGACTTTATAATGACCATTTATATTTTTTTACTGTTTGTTATTATAATATAATGTGATGTGTGAGTTTCTGTGTCCAAATCATTCCCCTTGTGGATCAATAAAGTTTGTCTAAGTCTAACTGTAAGGAGTGTTCATTCGCATAGGGCCTGGGAGAGATCGCTAAATTACTCAAACATACATGAATGGTAAACTGTCACATTTTTTACACAGGGCTTTTCGAACTTCAAGGCATTAAAAGCACTTTACGTCAAGGAACCACTCACCCATTCACACAAACATCCACACATTCATTCACCAGTGTATGCAGACACTGGGCGCAAGGTTGGCTAAGTGTCTTGCGCAAGGACACAACAACTGTATTTATCTGTGAGACCAACCTTCAGATCAGTGAACAAACTACCAACCGAGCTACTTTCACCCCATGACGCCTAAAATCTCTTCGTTTTTTTTGGTGAGAGAACGTTATCATACGATAGAAAGAGTTCGCACATTACCCACAGCTGATATCAGTATTAGCACCACAATAATTTCCATCCATAATGAACTGTGCAGAAAGAAAAACAGGAAAACAAAGCGATGAGTTGAGATGCAGGTGAAGTTATCAGCGGTTTTAATAGCGGAGAAGATTGGTGCTTTTAAATAAATAAACCTGCGGATCGAGAGGCCACGGCAGAATCAGGTGAGAAAGACGACGGATGAAAGACGATGTTGCCGCTTTGTTGAGTGGAAGAAAAACTGCAGCATTTATAAAACTCATTAAGATGCAATTAATGAGTCGGCGCGCTCAAAAGGCCTGACCTATGACTCTTGATTTAGAGACTCAAAATCTACGGATTTAATGGAGTGTTGTGGCGAAGCTATTTTCATCGCAGCTCGAGGATTCTGCAAACTTTCTTCTAATGAGTTTTTTGGCTTTTTCTGCTAGTGAAGTGTAATCTTTATTTGTTTAAAGCTGCATTACACAACCTTTGAGGTGGAAGGTTAGCTCGTCTCCATGGTGATAGGTGTCCAATCTATAATGGGTCACTCAAACATGTGAAAATTAAACAAAACACAAGTCCAGGTGTGTTTTTGATTAACATTTTAACACGGGCTCAGAGGTGCATTGAGTAACTTCTGGTGGAGGGTCTGTCAAAAGCTTTTCTTCAGGGAGACCAAACCAGGCCAAGTTACAGGTCAGATCTGTGGAGAGGCAACCCCACTCACAGTCAGAATGTCTGTTTTTCAAGGTATTTTTGAGCAATAAAACCACCTGTAATTGAGTAAATGTAAATGGGGTAGCCCCGTCGAAGCCCGTGCTAGCTACTGATCTGGTTTTCTGTTTCCCTGCTCCGTTCCCCACTATATTTACCGCCCGTTCACCACCACAGTAGTCTTGGGTGCACACAAGCCCACTGTTAAATCATCCATGACCATTATTTTGGACTCCAACAAACTTCAAAACCAGTATTTATCTCTCATTCGCGAGCCCCACTGTCAAACCGAGAGCCACTTCCTATGTCTATTGTCATAGTGAAGTCACCGCAAAATACCATTTCCCACAATAAAATATCCATATTATGTTTCTTGGTTCTGCTACAGGTGCAGAGGCACGGCCCTGTTGTATAATGTATTTTTCTGTATTTTTCTATATTTTTGTTGTTATGGTTCATGTGGGTTTTAGCTGTAAAAATGTAAAAAGTCAAGTTTTTGTGTTAATTCGCTTGGGGGAGGAGCCTTGGTGGATAAAAGGGGGCCAGTCTGTACGGAAGCCGGGAAGGCACATAACAAATGCAAGCGCCGCAACAAATACAAACGCCGCAACACAACAAAAAGCCACAACACACCAAAAAAAGCCACAATGGAAGTGACCGCAGGACTATATTTTCCGATCCAGAAGGGCTCACAACAAATACAAACACCACAGCATGAGTGCAAAAGCCGCAACACAACAAAAAAAAGCCCCAACACACCAAAAAAAAGCCACAACAGAAGTGATCAAGGGACTCTATTTCTTGTCTTGACCCAGGAGGGCTCACAACAAATGCAAAAGCCCCATCACACCAAAAAAAGCCACAAAGCAACAAAAAAAAAGCCACGACGGGCCGCGGGACTTCTCCGACGGACCGAGCGAAAAGGATCAAGCGGGACATTATTTACGATGGTCAGACTGTGACATCGATCCTGGCCACAAAACAATAAATTACTTTTACTTGCGTTTCCAACTTCGTTCACTTCTCCGTTCCTTTACTTTTCACATTCTTCTTCTTCAACTTTTCCCATTCACTTCCCGCTTGATCCTCCTCCTCGCTTGGTCAATTGGAAAATAGAGTCCCTCGGTCACTTCGGTTGTGGCTTTTTATTGTGTTGCAGCGTTGGTATTTGTTGTGAGCCCTACAGAGTTGGAAAATAGAGTCCCTCAGTCACTCCCGTTGTGGCTTTTTGTTGTGTTGTAGCGTTTGCGACTTGTACACAGAAGGTAACAACCTGTGGAGCTTATGGACTATGAAGCATCTTTCTGCTGTTGTGTGGACAAATTGTAAATACATTTATTGTTTCAGTGTCTTGTATACACACTCTTCAAACTTTTTGGGGACGTCACTATTAAAAAATTCCTCCAAAACATCCTTCTGACTACGCCAATCATCATTACCCAGGAATAGAACCCCGTCACAGTACGGTAGAGCAGTTTAATGTCACACAGTGGAACATTCCAGACAGAGCAATGACATATCCAGAGGGAAACAACCTGGTGGCAAACCCCAAAGTTCACAAGAGTCTTTTTTTTTTAGTTTGAAAGTTAAGTATCGCGACAAAACTACCCCTCTGGTACGGCTCTGTGCATGAATAAGCCATCGGCAGAGCTCTCCGGTCGCCTGTCTGCTGGCTGCTCTCGCCGGTGTAAAAACTCAAGTGTTTATGAGAGATAAGAGGCAGAACAGGTCACGGGCCCCATAACTCCGTTTATCACCCCTCGTCCGCGGGCCCAGGCCTCGTTTTATGGGTGAATTTGCAGAAGACGAATTTTTAATTAGAGAAGTTTGTGGAGCGAGCAGCACTGCCCTAATGGGAGGAGTAAAAGGAGCAAGGAGAGGACATCTGCACGTGGTCGTTACAGAGATATCTCACAAAATGGGCCAGAAATAAAAAATAAAAAGCGATGTTAAATTGTTATTATTATGCTCTTTTAAACCTGACTCACAACTCAGATATTGGAAAAATAAAGAGACTATTATATTACATTATCTGTCCAGACCAAGGCATACTGTTGTTGCGTCCTTGGGCAAGACAATTCAGGAGTCAAAGGAGCAAGAAGAGGACATCTGCACATGGTCATTACAGAGATATCTCACAAAATGGGCCAAAAAAAATAAAAAATATCTGCAAATTTCTCTGATCTGGCCAAGATTTTAAAACTTATATCAGGTCATTCATATTGTTTCAGATTTATTATCGACTCATTAGTTCTGCGACCGCTTCATTCTAGTCTAAAGGTACTTTATTTTAAGGCTATGTCTACATGGAAATGGTCTGAAGTAAAAACGCAAAAGTGCATTTTCGTTCTCACTCTTATTTCGCGTTTACACGAGGGTTTTGGGGGGGAATTCTGCTGCACACGGCGACGCAAATCTTGCAGTTTGCTGATGTAGTTTGCACGCCCAGTGTGTAGGTGGCAGCACCACCAAAACCAAATGCCTGCGTATAACCCTTCTGCTTCTCTACTTCTATGTAATAATGTTGTTTCGTCATTGCAAACATACCTGGAGTTTTGTTTCACACACACACGCTGAGACGGAAAACGCTCTGTTCCACCTTATGATATTGTGGGTTTTTTTGTTTTGTTTTGTTTTTCCCCCAACCCCCATCCCCCATCCCACCAACCACACCCTTAAAACTTAAACCTCCCCCCCAAGCACCCATTGGCCCAACCACCTACATAGACATTATTATTTAAAATGTACAACACAGATTTTCAGAAAAAAAAAAAGATGTGATGATGTTGTAATACAGGAAGTGCTTCACTGTGTTTTAAACTCCCTTCATTCTGATTATTTCAGTTCTGAAAATTGCCAATCTCTGCAGAACAAAAGGTAAAAGGAGCTATTAACTTGAAAACTTGAGGTGGAACAGAGCATTTTGGAGATGTGGACACTAATAATAATTATAAAGGACTACTCAAGCATGTGTGAATGAAACAAAACACCAACTTCGGGCATGTGTCTGATGAGGTAACAACATTATAACATGACTTAAAGCTCCCAAGAGTCAGTTTTGTGTAATATAAGGTGTTTAAGGTAAGTGAGGAAGAAGTGTGGACCGCTGCAAACTGTTTAAAATGACCCAGCTCTGTTTCTCACATTTTTAAGACAGTAAAAATCACCCTCAGCACCTTTAATGACTTCTGAAACACCTTTGTTTAGAGAACGATTTTGTGCGAGTTCATAGCAGGTTTGAGGTGCTGGGAAACGGATTTGGTTTATTGATTTTCTTGGAGGCTTATCTTTATTAAAGGAGTCTCTCTTGTCTCACAATTACTGACTTTGGCCATTAAGGTGTGCTGATTCTATTTCCCATTATTGTAAATTCCTGCCTCAGAGACTCAGATGGCTTAGGTTAATAGGAAATGCAATGTTGTGTCCCGGGTTAATCGTATCACAGTCTGAGGAAATAATGCCAAAGTTTTTATCGCTCACAATATAATATAAAAGACGTCGGCAGAAGGGAATGGCCTATACCCCAAAGACATGACATTTATTAGAAGAGGAGAGGGAGGATGGAGGATTATCGTGATCAGGGTCAGACACGAGGACAGTGGAGGCGATGGATGTCGGGCCTGAGCGGTTTGGACGAGCACAGTCGTGGTGGTAGTAATCAGTTTGAAGTGTAAACGTTAGTTATGAGGCACTTGTCGCGCTAGAGGAAGTCATGGTCAGGGGGTCGGTTTATACATTTCGGTTTAATGTCAGGCAATATTTTCACGGACAGGCCTTTAAGGTGTGGCGGGTAAATGAGACGAAATAAAATGACACAACCGACGCAAAAGCTGTGATGGTTTGGAAATATAATAATAAATGTTTCCAAAGACGTCTGTTTTTTACTCATTTTGCTGCCTGTGAGTTTAAAGGGACATAGTTTTGGACATAGGGCTTCATTTCCTCGTGAGCCAGAGTGTTGGAGACGTGTGGAGACACTTTTTTAAATCTTCCATCCAGTCCTTGTATTTGCAGAGGTTGCTGGTGCTAGGCTAGTGCATGTCAATGGCCATAGTCGTCCTGCCATTAAAAACAGTCTTACCCACTCCACAGACCCGAGGCAAAACTATTATAACTCCAGACTGTCGATGTGAATGACTGTGTCCATAGAATAATGTTTGAAATAAAACTAACCTTGCATCACATGAATCGTCTCATGTTGAGGGACTATTTTCTCATATATCAGTCCGCCGCTGCCGAGCTTCTATCAGGAAGTACAACTCACTGCTGCTGCTCAGACATAAATCCTTCAAATGCAAGGTTGGTTTTATTTCAAACATTATTCCATCGACACAGACATTCACATGGACAGTCTGGAGTTAAAGTTGTTTTGCCTCAGGTGCTCTGTGGAGTGGGTAAGACTGTTTTAACTCCCGAACTCTCCAAATACAAGTGCTGGATGGAATATTTTAAAAAGTGTCTCCACACGTCTCCAACACTCTCACGAGGAAATGAGGCCCTATGTCCAAAATTCCCAACTGTCCCTTTAATATTAGCGTTAATGCATCACGTGACCGAGACAAGCATCTGGACATGCGCCAAGAGTGAGTCATAGACAGATGTAATGGAGAGAATTCGTTCAGACTCGGATGACAAATAAAACAGACATAATGTAAGTTATTTATTCTTTCTGTGAAGTCCAGTACCAAACGACCGAGAGACCAGACCGACTGCTCTATATTATGAATAGGATTTTTTGACGGACAAAACAGCAAAAAAAACAACAACACAGGATCATGTAGAGCAGGTTATTATGGACATTTTAAGACCAAAATGAGGAAGACAGAGAGAAAGACGACAATATCCCAGTAGTATCCAAGTCAATAGACCCTTTTAGGGAGGAAGTGTCATTGTTCCCCGTTCATTCTGATTCATTTAGACTGAACACGGACAGAAGAAGACGGAGATAAAAACATTTCCTGCACCAAAATGTCTGGTTGTTCTGTGTGTGGTTGTCAGGATCAATATTCTACCTGCGGACTAAAGTTTTAAAGTTTTACTCACTGATCGCATGAGGATCTGGCAGTCGGACATTTGTCAAAGTCGCTTGTTGAGAAAATATTCACGATCTTTTGGCGATAAACCTTTCGCAGAGCTCGACAGGCTGCTGAGTTCTGCCGTACTTCTGTTGCCAAAATGCGCAACCGAGCCTACGTCAACACTGTTTACTGACACTAAAAAGGTCTATAAGAAGCCGGAAGAGCCTCATGCCAACATCCTATTTGGAATACAGAGGCTTGCGGGTTATCTGTGCGGTCTATGATTCAAACATAGACAAGTCCTGTGACATGTCTTGCCCAAAGACACGACAACAGCACGCACTGGTCTTAACGGATGACCTTTGAGTTGGTGCGTAAGTGCTCTAGTTTATCATTCAGATCTTAAACTTTTGAACTTTCCAACTTTTTCCTCACATTGGAGTCAATCACTGTTTTAGTTACTGCTTTCAATCTTCTCTCCATGCACGATCTCCTTTTTGGTCATATTTACATAAGGATATTAGACACCGTAAAAGTCTTCTAATCTCTTATTTCTTCCTTGGGTTTTATGGATGGTCACCTACGACAAATATGGAGAAGGGAGCCACAGACAAATGAGCTGCACTTTTAATTATCCGAGTTGGCAGCACATTGTACCAGTGCGGGGCAGATAATACCAAGACCCTGCGCCCAGTCACTCGTTTGAGGAAAGAGACCTAAATTAATTATCCATTTCTCAGTCAGAGCGCGAGGGATCAGATTCAAGATGGTAGAATGTCAAGTCCATAATTATGTCCGAGCCACAGAAACAATGACGGCGGGAAGCGACGGAAAACGTATTGTGTGAGACCACTTCACCTAAACCAGGGTCACGTCACCAAACTATAAAATAAAACTTGTAGAAAATGTTAAGGTTAAAGGTGCACTTGTGTAACTGTTCAAGTGGAGGGTCCATCAACTGTTTGTCTCCATGAAGTTTTTGCTCTACAGAATGTTCAACAGCCTTTAGTTCAACCTTTTTCCTCCGCTGAGCTACCTTTACAAAACAAAACTACCAAAGAGCGATTAATTTTAGCGGCCGCTAGGAACTGAGACGAGCCATTGCGTACAGTTAGACGCCGATAAAGCCAAGGGCGTAGCTTCGCATAGGGACGGTGGAGACATGTCACGACCAATATTTGGGGAAGACAAAATAGTCCCTACCAATGTTTGCGATTTTATTTTAATAAACAAAAATATAAATTCATTCCAATATTTTTCCAAACTCTATAGTATTAATTTAACACGTTTTATGGTACGTTCACACCGCAGTGTCCAAAAACACCCTGGACGCCCCTGTTTGGACGCCTTTGCATTTGAATTCATCCGTCCCCAAAGGCGCATCTTGGACGGGAGGAAAATACTTGATGCGTGTCTCTACCAAAGCTGAGACCAAACCTACGCCCTTGTATAAAACATAAACAATTGTTCATTTATTACTGCACCAAGTTGGGCTTAAAATTTATACATTTATAATGGTAACAGACATGTAATTGTACCATTGTGCTGAATAACAAAAATGTGGTTGATTCTGAAATCCCTTGGCGAGCTACTTGGAAGGGGGTGGAGAGCTATAGGATGGAGACCCCCTGATCTACAGTGTAGTGTATAGCTCTTCTATCACCGCAGAGACAGGTTACTCCCATAGACTGCATATATAAATGGACAAAGCTAACCCACTAGACCAGACATCGGCATTGTACAGCTCCCGGGCCACATACGGAGCTTTGGGTGACTCTGACAGGCCCGTTTAAGTTAATTTGGAATTACAACATAAACATATTCAGTACTTCCCACAGTGCTTTATAGTTAAGGCGGCCGCTTGGACAACAACAACCCCCCAACCTTGACTAGGTCCCTCCAAACCATGTGAATTCTCCCAAAACTACAATCATCACACCCAAACTTCTCACTTTCCAGCACAGGATCTCTGTGCAAACCCCTGCAAGCCTCACTTTTTCATTGCTGAGTCATAACATAAACTCCAGCGCGTCAAAACAAGGTTATTTACACCGACACTGGACTCGCCGACCTACTGAAGTAAATGTGATGGTTGGTAAAATGAAGAGTGCATATGTATGTGCTGTTGGGAATCATGGAAATGATGGAAACTGAGGTACGGTTGGAATTGTGGATGAGCCGAACGTAATGGAACGCTACAATGACATGGAGATGAAGAAAACTGGGACATTTTCTCATTTTTCCTACATTTTGTCAGAGTTACTCCCGCGAACAGAGCCCAGAGGAAGTTGGCATCGCAGGTTTCCAAACGTCTTCTTGGTTTGTGACATAAGCGTGAATAGAGTCTATAGGCGGATACTGAAAGCGAAAGTGTCAGCGTTGGTATTGTCACAGAAAAACCGGCATCGGTGCACCTCCCTGCCTCCAGGAAAGCAACATAGTGCACCTTTTAGTTTCACTTTTTGGTCCCCGGAGAGTGATTTGTCAGGAGCCGTCGGTGCCACAGTTAGTCTTAGAGTTAGAGTTAATTCATTTGAACAATTTTTACAAAAGGTATGAACACACAACATATACAATAGTCTCTATACTCGAAATAAAAGAGAACAAAATTGAGAAAAACATTCAACGTTTTAAAAAAAAGGAGTGTGAAAAACCATACAGTACCTTGTTTTAATCCTACCTCTACAATTCCCTACAATTCCCAATATTTCATCTACGTGATTCAGGAGTTAAGTTTATTAGAGTGTATCTTTAGACATTTGACATTACTGCAACAGCAACTTAACTTATAACGCACTTTAAAAACAACACAGGTTGACCAAAGTGCTACAGAACATATAAATAACGACAAGAACAATAAAACAGCTTATAACTAAAATCAGGGAATCAGAAACTAATAAAAACAATAAAATTACATACACATGACAAATAGACACCAGTTTATCATATATTATCTTTTCATCTTAAGACTTTTCATCTTTTTTGCATGTTTTAGGTTGTAAAGATGGTGCTGAAGGTTGTGAGCATAGTGAGAAAAGCAATGAAATAAACAATATGTTCTTTTTTTATTTGTATTTCTTATCCAGGTCAGTACATTTTCAACATTTTGAGTCCTGAAAATGTAGATCGCTGTGCGCAAAGAAGCAGTCTGGAACATAAACCCTGAACCATCTTGTTATGAGTCAGTAATACTAAGCGCAATGTTCTTATAGTATATCTTATCATAATGTATTCAGTTTAATTTGAACAAGCAGTAGGTACACAGTGGACAAGAGGGAGAGTAAACAGATGGATTAGTCATACCATTAAACAAGAGTGTTACAGAAATAAAATAAAGCCTTTTCTCATTAAGGTCCCTTTGGTTTTGGGGTCACGGCAGATCGGCGTTTCTGGGGGATTTGTTAGCGCTCACATTTCCGGCCGTCTGTGCAGATCCCTGTTGAAGGCTCCACTAAATTTAACTCACAATAACACATTAGAGAGGACATGTGATGCATCTGACCCCGTGCAGTCCGCCGGCTCCTCTGTTCGCAGCTACGAACCCGCCGCTCGGTCTGAGTAATGCGAAAAGAGATGGGTATTCAGAGCAGCTCAATTTTCACTGAGAATAATTTGGAGGTTTTTGTGGATTTTGAAATGGGAAAAAGCAATAGAGGAAAGCGTAAAACAGATAAGTGCCATTTGAGAAAGTCATTAGAGGCTTGTAGATTACTCTTAGTACAGTGATATTTTCAAAAGCCAAAAGTATTTTACTGCAATCAAAATATGATTCCATTCGTCCTTGATCAAATCCAGTGTACATTAGGGTTGGGCTGTAACACGGTATCCCGCGGTATCCAAAAAGTAGCAACGGTATCAGTTTCATTATCGTCATTAAAAAAATCTGCATAAGGACCTAAAACCACAGCAGGACTTTCTCCCCTCCGCTCTCTCTCCTCCGTTACGCTCGATTTCCATCCACACGCAGCGAGGAAGAAGAAAAAAACCTGACTGACGCTTTGTGTGTGATGTTAAGGCGAAAAGTTTGCAATGGAGACGTTTTATTGAAGCCGAGAGTCGAGAGGGGACGAGGCGCTGAAGAGGAGAAAGTTACCGCTCGAGGGCGAAATCAGACTTTCACGGAGGAGACGGTAAAGAACAATTTACGGTTCTGCATCAAAACATGTTTAGGTTGACGTGCACCCCCTAAGAACAGCGTCCACATCGACCGCTGTGCACCTCCGAAACTTTCCAACTACGTGTCAAAACGTCGCAGACAATAAAGGAAGTGACGCAGACAATAAGGGCTGCGATTGGTCCTCTCCACCGCTCTACATTTCCGCTGCTCCGCTCATTATAGACTTTGAGTAATAATGTGTTTAATGCAGCTTCATGCACATTTGTTTACGTTTTACAGAAACTAAACTTAAAACCACATGGCTCATTTGCATACAGTATAAGCGCTGATAAAAACAGCTCGTGCTCTGATGCTGATGCGATCGAACGCGCTGCAAAGTTTGGTCTGATCAGAACTTGTGCCTCATCTTCAAATATAAAGCTGCTCTTCTGTTTCTGAATGGTTTAGGCGCAGCTACAACATGATTCTTAATTAGTCACGGTAATACTGTAAACCCCAGTAAAATGCTGAGACGGTTTAACGGTATCAAAACTCAGATACCGCCCAATCCTACTGTATGTTACAGTTTTTGTGATTAAACTCTTTACTATATCCAGTACGAAAGGAAGTGCATTTGAAACTAAAAAAAAAAAAACCTCCCACCTAATGCAGAACATGTTGATTTAAAGGTAAAATACTCCCTACACTTAGGGCTGGGTATCATTAAGGAGTTGCAGATACGATACATACCTCGATACAGCACTTTTGGCTCGATACGATATCTGTTCGATATGGATATGTTATTACTCTACCTGGAATGTGCCACAGTAC